>CAJRST010001113.1:6135034-6147441 GCA_907169785.1 Menidia menidia | reverse complement strand
CTAAACTAAAGCAGATTCAACCAAATATCTTAAAGATTTAGGGGCAACGGCATACCGGGATACCGGGCTACCGGTGCCGGGGTCCGGTAGGGGGCTACCGGTAGGGGATGCCGAGGGCCAACGTACGTAATAATCTGAGAAAAATGATTCTTTTCCAAGGTTTTAAACTTGCACAGCCACAGAGACTGCAATTATATAGCTGTGTATATATATTTATGGGACGTGCGGTCATCCTCACAAGACAAAACATGCGATGACATATTATTATTTGTCCGCCGATCTTTATGTATGACTAATTGCGATCATTTTAATTGTCAAAATCGCTGAAATTGCACATTTTCTGTTGAAATACGGGCTGAAACGTGATGTGCGGCAGCAAGGAGCCGAGCTGAACCTCTGATTGCGCAACCCAAAATGGGCTGTTGGTGTCTGTCGGCGTATCGCTGCATGTCGCCAATATAATGTTTGCATATACGTTTCTATAGCCTGATTTTTCAGTCTGGCTAATGTCTCAACGCGGCGTCTACGTGTAGATGTTTATGACATTACAGGATCTAAATCACTGTATTTTGTGTTACCTTTAAATATGTCCGACTTGAAAATACAACTGTTGAAGGCAGTAGGAACCAACCGACCACCGTGCAGCACTACGTTACACAAAAAGCATTTCGTGCCTAACTTACTTCCATTGAATGCAGCGTTTTATTATAATAATAATCACACACAGTATATGTAATTTTAAATTAGCCGATTTTTATTTGAAATAATCTGAAAGGGTATATCTTTTGTAGGATTAATTGTTTAGCTGATGTTGGCAGGAACAGTGGGATAAAGGAAGCAATGCCAGATTTTATTATAGCATCCAAAGAAAAGTTGGAGAATGTAGGAAATGTAACAGGAATAAAAAAGAAGAAGATATTCTATCTAGATTAAGGTTTGGACATACAGGTTTAAACAGTACTCTTAAAATAATTAATAAACATGATACAGGTTTCTGTAGTTATTGTGGGAAATTAGAAACAATACAACATTTTTTTTTAGAATGTAGTAAGTATGTTCGAGAAAGGGAGGAGTTAATTAGAAATTTAAATAGGAATAAAAATAAATTAGATATTAGAAGTTTGCTTCAAAGATCATCGGGGGATGTAGTCTTTAATAGTATTTTTAATTTTCTAAGAAGAACAGGTATTATGGGAAGATTATAGTGATTATACATCTGATCCATACTCCAGTCTAGAAGGTGGCGGTAATGCACCTAAAAGTTGTTTGCCAACCGCCATAAAAAAACAAGAAGAAGAAGAAGTTTAGCTGATGTTTCAGGATAAGCCGGGGACCTAAATAGCAACTGCACTCAGGGAACCGGCATTTGAAGGATGGTGGAAGGTGTTGTCGGACAGAAAACATTTGGTTAAAGAGCGGTTTGACATAAACTGGTTTGTGACTGGATCGAGATGGACATACAGGTAGGAGATGGAGAAGATGAAATGGAATTTAATGATTGGACCCCGGTTGATAGAGGTAAAGGGAGAAGGGATAAAACTAATACGAGGCAAGGTATGGAGGCAAAGGCACTTGTTAGCCAGAAAAATAAAAGAGGTTTGGAGGGAAGTAGTTCAGAGGAGGATAACCGGATGATTCGAAGGTCAGAGTGGACAAGCTTTAAGGGTTAAACTAATAGATGTAGACAAGTTGGTTTTGTTTGTTGCATATGTGATAAACTGTGCAGATCAGGTTAGACAAAAGACTGAGAAAATTAAGATCATTGTGAAAGCAGCCGAAACATTTCTTAACATGAAAGATGTAACTTGGGAACAAATCAATAAAAGACTAGAAGAAATCGGGAAATCAGGGGTCCTAGGGGACAAGACTTAGTTTGAATGTTAATCCTTCAATGGAATGCAAGGAGTTTGATAGCAAACGGACAGGAATTTAAAGGATTTATTAATGGTCTTCGAAAGAAACCAGACATTATCTGCATTCAAGAAACTTGGCTTAAACCAACATTAGATTTTGTAATTAAAGGATATGATAGTATACGTAGAGATAGGGTGGAGAAAGGTGGGGGAGGATGTATAATATTTGTGAAACAAGAAATACAATATAGAATATTACAGAAAGGAAAAGAATGGGAAATGGTAGTGCTTGAAGTTTGGACGAAAGATGGTTTAATCAAAATAATAAATTTTTACAATCCTTGCAAAAAGTTGTCGTTAGAATTGTTGGAGGAATTGGGGGTACATTTAGGTGGGAAAATTATTTGTTGTGGGGATTTTAATGCTCATAGTACGTTATGGGATAGATATAATGATAATAATGGAGAAGTTATTGAGGAATTAATGGAAATTAAAAACCTAGTTTGTCTCAATGATGGAAAAGGTACAAGAATTGATATGAGAAGTGGTAAAGAATCTGCAATGGATCTTACTTTAGTGTCAGAAACAGTGGCTGGTATTTGTAACTGGGAAATTATAAAAGAAACAACAATGGGAAGTGATCATTATCCTATAATAATAGAAACAGGGGTGAGGTTGGGTGAGTGTGATAATGGGGGAGTGGATAGATGGGTTTTTAGTGATGTTGATTGGGGAAAATATAAGCAGATTAGCGATAAAACTATGGAGACAGTTGATGTAAATCAAGATGTTGATGAATTAAATCATTCTGTTTGTGAAGCCATTATAAGAGCTGCAAAGCAAACAATTAAAAGGAAGGGAGGTAGAAATAAAAAGAAAATTGTGCCATGGTGGACAAAGGAATGTGATAAAGTAATAAAAAATCGGAATAAAGCGTTGAAACTATTAAAAAGAACGCATAATTTCCAGAATCTTCTTGAATTTAAAAGGTTACAAGCGAGTGTGAGGAAAATAGTTAAAAATGCAAAGAGGGAGTATTGGAGGGAATTTTGTAGTTCCATAGGAAGGGAAACAGAAATAGGTAAAATATGGGGAATGATTAAAAGAATGAATGGAATTAAGAGAGACTATGGGTATCCTGTCTTAACTTAACCACCTGGTCTGAAAATGATGGGTAAAGTCATCTGATCATTCCTAGCCCATCTGCCAAACTTGTTGAAGCATGATATTATACTTAAAGTCAAAATACATCCTTGCTGCTTATCATAGCAGTGAGACATGACATTACATATGCCATTGTGTTAATGGATTATGGATAGAATACATAATGATCTAATCCTAGTGGTAAAGTGCTATTACAGCGTCACTGTAAATTGCCCTGACATATTGTTTGTATTAAAGTGTAAGCGTGCACGTTTTAAGATGTTTTTCTTCAGTTTTTTAATTGTTTACATTTCAACCTGCCCGAATGAGGGCGGTTTGAAGCATATGTCACACCCATACTTCCGTAATTCTGTGGCGGGAGATGAAGAAAACAGGAAGCAAGCTCGGCTCGTTTTGGCGTTTTGTTTTCGAGGCAACAAAACAAAGTGGAAGCTAGCAAACAGAGGGAAAAGGTATTCTTAAAAATGAACATTAGTAGTCCCGTGCAGACCAATGACTGGACGAACACAAAGGAGGCGGTTGCTAACTTCCGTCGACTTCTCCTTTGTTCTAAATGGTAAGTTAACATTAACTTAGTAGTTGTTTATCTGTAAATTGGATGTATTATGAAACTCCTCACAAATGCATCATGCACACTTACGTTACTTACTATTGATTATTTGGGTGGACAAGATGAATAACTGACCGATACGCTCTTTTGGAGATTTCTGTTCGTTTTATGTAAGTTGAGGACGAATCTTCAGAACAGCTTATAAGTGTATGCTATTTTAAATCAGCACGAAAACATTATTATTTTTAAATAAAGCATCGGCAGTAATATGCAATTAGTCATAACTGATTTCGAAGAAAAAATAAGTTTCAGACAGCAGAATGAGGGACTCTAAATGTACAGTCCAATGCAAACTTCACGGCGTGGTGCTGCTGCTCATGATGGTTCGTGTTTGCCACAGTGATAGATTGTTGGTTCCGGGGAGGGTTTGAAAAGTGTCTAAGCTGTTTTAGTTAGATGGATCATTGTATTGACCTTTTATAAAACAAACACAAAAAAAAGTACATAGAAAAACACCCCTGCTCTGTGCTGCTCATATGGTTATATTTTTTAACTTCAGAACTTGAGTAAGTTCGGTTTGCCTAGAATGGTCATCTGTTTCTGATGCCCAGAGTAGCAAAGGTGTGGTTGCAATGACTACTAATCAGTCTTTTCTCCCTCCCTCTCTTCTCCCAGCTCAAACATGATGGAGGAGCCTGTGTGTCTGGGCTTGTGTGAGCATATGCTGTGCAGGTAATGCAGCGTCTCTGTGATATGCTTATTACACACAGGCTTGTTCGGAGGCAGGGAGCTTTAGTTGCTGAACACAGGTGTAGCTAATAAAGATAATGATTTCTCCATTCCATTTAAGTGTGCTGCTGCTAGGATTGAGAAATTGTCCACACCAGTGTACTGGCAGAGCATAATGGCGTGCCTAAGTGATGTTTAAAAGTAACAGTATAGCCTGTCTGCTATGATGCATCAAAGTGGCTGGAGTGGAAGCAATTTTTTTCCGTCCATTTTGTCATATCAAATGATCAAATTCAATATGAAAATTATTTTTCATTGTGAAATGTTCAAATGGGGAAGACAGTTATTGTATCTATGCATAGAAATAAGAACACTGAGTGGACAATGTCGCTGTGTTTATTGCTCAGGCCCTGTGCCGGCCCCCGGGCTGGAGACGGCTGTGTGGTGTGTCACAGCCCCGCCTGGGTGAAGGACATCCAAATAAACAGGCAGCTGAGTAGCATCATACAAATCTTCGGTGGTTTGGAGTCCCTGTTTAATCCAACCAGACAACCAGATGGTGAGGAGCTTTGCATTGACATGTATAGTTTTGACAGATATATTGCAACATTATTTTTCTTTGATTTAGCCTCTAAATGGCAGTGGTTTGTTGAATGTATCACCCATCCAGGTAATGACAAGTAATATGTGGTGGACTTAACACCATCATTAAAAAATCTGAAGATGATTTTTCTTTTGAAAGAGTCTCAATAAGTAGTTAAAATAATTCAAGTGGATAAATATGCACATATCTGCAGGGGTTTTGTTAGAATGTATGAAAACATCTCCAGGGTTATTAGAAATTGAATGAAGCTATGCTTAAAAAAAAAAAATCCCATCTCCTATTGTTAACACAAACAGATTTTCTAAAAGCCACTCATGGTGAGAAGCTGCAGTTTACACACAGCAGGGGAGGGATTTTTTTGTGCTGGTAAATGTGGATTCTCTGTGTTTTTTGGATGCTTCATTGCAGAGTCAACAGTTGCTGAAATGCTAAGGCAGCCTGACGCTACAGTGTTAAAGCACAAGAAGAACTTCAAGATTTGGTTCAGCCCCCGCAGTCGCAAGGTGCGCTGCACGGTGGAAAAGCCCTCTGAGGTGGTGGTGACAGGCGGCGTGTCCTCTGAGGAGACTGGTGCAGCACAGCAAGGGGTTCCCGCTGACCGGCGCCAGGATCTGTCGGTCTTTAATTTTATCACGTCCTCCCAGGACTCTTCCTCACCGCAACGAAGCAGCGGTGTTAACAGACAAAGGAAGAAAAGGGCATCTAAGAACAGTGCCAAAAACAGCCGTGCACAGGTGCAAGGGCCTGCTACAACCACACGGAAACAGACAAAGCAGAATGTGAGGAAGAAGAGGCTGGAAGCTATAAACTTGCAATGGGGAATTGCAGAGGAGGCACTTCCCTCACCTGAGCTGGAGCAGCTTTGTGCTGATGGGCCACGGAGGTCCAGTAAAAGGGTTTCTTTCCTAAGCCCTGCTGCCACCTCTGAGGAACCTGAGCTTGAAGTGCCACAGGGCAGTACTAATGAACCCAGTCCTGCCAGCAGCACAATGAGAGACGGCCTCCCCAGAGACAGAATCAATGTACTGAATCACCAAACCCAGTCTGGTCAGAGCACGTCAAACAGTGTAGCTCTCTATGATGAACTACCTGCGAAAGACTCCGGCCCAAATGATAATCCTGAAAAGCAGATGTCTCCGTCCGAAAAACATTCAAAAAGGACCAGAGCTAAAAGAGAAAACAACACTTTGGAAAACACTCCAAAAAGGCCAAGGGCTTCTCTGGGCAGAGGGAGGAAGTCAGGTCGTCAGTTGTCTCCGGCTATCCTTAACCTCCAATCCTCAGCTACTCCCAAGGCCAATAAGAGTGTTAAAAAATGTAGAAAAGAGGAAAAGCTTAGTCCCCGTGTAGCACACGTTGCATCAGCGGTAAACCCCAGCAAATCTCCCAGCAGTCCCAGATTGTCAGGAGGACGTCCCAGTCCATCAGGGGGACGTCCCAGCCCAGGAAGCCCTGCAGTTATGAAGAGGAACCACAAGGGAGAGACCCCACTGCACCTGGCTGCAATTAAGGTAGAAAAAAGAAAAAATGGCCTAATACACCTTTATATCACTTTATTTCATGTGAGAAACATTTTCTCATTAGTCAAGCAATCTAAATAAAGATGATGGTTCACAGGAATACATAAATTACTTTTTATACCGTTTCACTTTTCTAAAAATGTAATTAAAATTATTTACCACCAATAATGAAAATACATTTTTTTCTTTTAGATCGTCTTTTAGTTTATTTTGAATAACTTGCGTTCAAATTGTCTCCTTGGTTGTGAAGATGAACATTGGCATCCAGGGACTTCTGTCTTGCAGTAATCTTTGTGAATGTAGTTGTAATCCCTCACTGCATCCCAGACATAGTAATCGATGACCCACTGTGGAGTTCGATTTGATAAAGCTCAGAGTTTTGGTTTCCTAGGACCAGCTGCGGGTTCCCTTCGCAGGCCTGTGATTCTGACCTCAGGTTTGTTCTTTCTCGGCCCTGCAGGGAGATGTAGAGGCTGTCAGGGAGCTACTGGACCAAGGAGCTGATCCCAACCTGAAGGATAATGCTGGATGGACTCCTTTGGTAAGTGATTTGTCTGAAAAACTCAAACAAATAATTTCATCCAGAAAGCAATACTTTTTTTAAAGAACAACTGTTCTCCCACAGTATAGATGTGTTTTCCTTTGAGTTGAAAGAGACATGTTTCTTGTAAAAATCAGAAGTTATTGCCATTTTCTTTATCATCCTGACATTTGTCTCTGACATGAGGTTGGTTGATAGTGTTTTTTTTCTAGGTTTAAATGCCCATTGTGAAATATTTCTCTGTCAGGCATGCTGAAAAATAACAGTGAGTCAGAGTCGATTTCCTTCAAATAAGAATCTGTGTTTTTGTTGACCACAAACAATGGTCTGTTTCTTGCTAATCCAGAAGGTACACTGTGTAAAGTGATGAAAGGAAAAGGATTGGATTACTCAGTTCTAGGCAGTCTGCAGTTTTCCTTCGACTGTAAATCAAACACACCGATCATTTAAGAGAATCTTAAACCGCAACCCAAGCAGATTTAAGTTTTTTTTTTTCTTTCTTTAAACAGGTAATTAGTGTTCTATAACACAATGTAAAAGTGCTTCTGTTCTTCAACATGTCCCACTTGACATGAAAAACAGCAGTGGATTTCACCTGTGCCTGGGGAGCATTTATTCAGCGCTCCATAGCTATTGGCTCCTCTCAAACCTGAGTTTATCCATTCCTGTTAAGAGAGTTTGCAGCTTGTCATTCAAATGCTGCTGATAAGCTTGGAGCCCAAAAACTTTGCATTTGATTTCCCTTCTATACCTGGGGAGGCTGGTAGCTGTAAACATACTGCAGTCATTTGGAACTCCCTGGTGTGTGTTTTTTCTGAGATGAGCTTCCAGCACTATTTTATCACTTTTGTTTTATTACTTTGATAACAGTTGGGTTTGAGTTCCTGCTTGTGTCTGCTCCGTCTTTGTTTGTAAAGCCTCAGACAAACACAATGAAACAGGTTTTTAATGTACACTTCACAAATCCATGGATTTTTGTCTTGACAGAGAGCAAAATAAACATTTGTCTGCCACAGATGGTGAGCACTAAGGATAATTGGAAATATTCCAGGTTTAGGAAAATATGAAAGCCAGCTCCTTTTTTGCACAAATCTTGTCATTTATTACATTAAGTAGTGTAAATATTTACACAAGGAATTAGAAGCTTTAGAGTTTTTAAGTTGCTCTCACCCAACCCTTATTAAATCGGCCATTTAAAAATAAAAAGTGTCTCCAAAAAATCTTTAGCTGCACAGTCATGTGCAGACTGTCCTGCTTCTTCTGTGCATTCCCCATCTTAACTCTCAGATTGAACCTGTGAACAGCACTGGTGATAACGATATTAATAATTGAAACATGAATAAAATATTAGAATTTGTTTTAGCAAATGCAGGGAAAAGCAAATGAGTGAGCAGGAGGACTCATGTGCTTTGGTGCCTCTTGTTTCAGCATGAGGCATGTAACCTGGGCCACCTGGCTGTCGTGGAGGAGCTGGTCTCAGAAGGAGCTCTGCTGAACACACCTGGATACGAAAACGATTCCCCCCTCCACGACGCTGTGAGAAATGGACATGCAGGCATCGTCAAACGGTTACTTCAGCTCGGCGCCTCGCAGAGTGTTCTGTAAGCTCCCTCACCTTTTTTTAGTTTTTTTTTATTTTACTTAGGTTTTTATGCTCTGAGTTTAAATGTCTGACTGATCCAGATGTCTATCACACATCTTTTCTTTTTTTTAATTCACGCGTTAGGTGTTGATATCTGTGTGACAAATCAATCCAGACTCGATATGAGGGTCAGGGCTACGTGTGGCATCAACGTGTGGCTGACACCTTTCAACCCTTTTTAAAGGTGTGACCCACCAGGGCTGGAGTGAAACAAAAGGTTTTAGCACAGTGAATACATGTAATCCTTCAGCAGTTTAAAATAATGAGTAAAAAAGTTGATTAGATAACGGTTCAAAATGTAGTCTTCTATCCTGTCTTTTGTACTTGTTGCATTGTTTCTTTGAGGTTCAACAGGACAACACATTTTTTAAGCACTTTTTATAATTTTGGTTTAGTTTACATGCTAAGCCTTCATGTTTGAAGCCTGGTTTACTATTTGTGAGAAGGTGTGTGTTGGTGAAGGGATACCAAGGTGATGCTGATTCATTGTTGGTCAGCCAGGTGTTGCTGCATCGGCTTTAAATTTCCCATCGAAGCGATAATTAGAACGGGTGTCAGGTAACCATTATGAGTGGAATCATTGATCAGGGTCGGTGTAATGGTCGGTTTGTGTTCTCTTCCTTTTTCATTTTATAACCATTATCATTTGCTGTTCGCCTTACTGCATTTTTCTCATTATTTTATTGGCTTCTGATTACAACGTGTTGCTTTTTTCTCGTCTTTACCTCGTGGCCTTTCTGCAAAGGAAAGGTGCAATGATGTGGACAGTCTGTCAGGGGTTTCCAGATGAATGGAGTCCTTGTCTTTAGGTAATTGCTTAGCAAGCACAACAGCTTGCACACAAGATGCAAACCAAGACGTCTGCCAGTGTATTTCCTAATGGGACGACTGGCACACAGCTCTTTTTTCTGCTCTTTTTTGGTTTGAGTGTTCCCATTGCTTTTTGTTTCCTCTAAATCGAATGCTGCCAAAAAAAAAAAAAAGATTTTTTTTTTTGGGATGGTCTGTATGAATGGCCTTTCATATGTCAGGAGTGATGACATTTTAATAAAACATGACTCTGGATGTGTTAACGTCTTCTTTTTGGGGAAAACTGCACAGCTCGCACAGCTGGGCGTCTTAGTAGTTCTATAAGGACGAGAGAGGCAGCCTACAGACTGCATATAGGAAGACGTTTAATAAGCATTTAAATACCCATGTTTATGCTCACTGCAGTAAAGAGATTAATTAGTATTCATCAGAAGTGGGAAACAAACAAGTTTATTTTAAGTTGATTATTGGCTTCTTTGTCAGGACTGAGAGTTGAATCCTCACAAGAAATCCATATTCAGAAGTTAATTGACCTCACCTATGGGCTTAATGCTGTTCTCATGTGCCAATAACACTGACACATTTGTATAATTAGACCTCATAAATCAAACAAGCATTAAAATCCAGGTTTGCAGTATTATGTGATGAGCACCCTAACCCTTTATGATCCAGAGAGATACGACAGTGCTTTACTGGTCTTGGCGTGGTTAACCTGGATTTAAAAACACTCTGAGGGGCTTTTTACATTTAAAAGTGAAATATAAGTCTGTCTTGACTTCTGGAGGTTTGGATGATTTAAAAGAAAATGCAGGGTAGGATGCATTGCTCAAGTCTCAGCGTGTGCCTCGCAGTTATTCAATTCTTGCACGCATCTTCGTTTTGCACAGTTTCCACAGGCAAACGACAGATGGTTGCAAAATGCTAAATGCAGTAAAGCATCAACGTAGGCCGAGGACAGCAAGCAAGTAAACAAAAGGATGAAAAGAAAAAGATTTGCAAATATTTTAATGCCATGCAAATGAATTCATCATCTTTGTTCGACCTCAAGGATGCACAGAATTTGTTTTTGGGTGAATAAGGCTGAGAGTACACAGGAACCTTGCTTGTTTACAAGAAAACCTCACTGGGCAACTTCAAGACAATGTGCTTTTGACAACCTGCAGAGAATAGATATCGGTTTCTTTCTTCATTTATCCATCCTTGAAATGTACTCCATAATGTATAACTGCTGTAGTTTTATTGTCTTGTCATAGCAAAGTGTAATGCCCATGTACGTTTTGGCTCTTTTTATATGGGACTGTGTTGTTTTTCTGTTACAGGGGATGAATTAGTCCTTATAGGCTGTCAAATGTTGAGTCTATCAGAAAACAAGCTCTATAATTCACGGCAAATTTAGAAAGGACTGGAAAAGAGATAGAAGTTTTTATTTAGAAAGATATGTTTAACTGTTTTCACAGTGTTTTCATTAATTGTCGACAACCTTTTTCAGAATTCCACACGTATCGATGTTGTAGTGTGGATCAAGAATAAAATGCAGACTATTTACAGACTTTTGGGCCCTAACAAAGAACCGGTCTTCAGAGGTAGTGCAGACTTAAGGCTCAGAAAAAGTATATAAATATATCCCGTTTAAGAATGCATTCTTATGTAATGCCTAAGTTTACCACAGATAGCTTCCACCAGTGGGCTCATCACTTTTTTTCCAGACTTCCTGCTAGACTGAGATAATTCAACAGCCCTGTCAGCCTTTCAACTGTCATAAGACCGGCATGAAATTCAAATGATACTCTCAGTTTAGTTTATTACAAGATTTTTATTAGCTCATTTATGTCATCGAGCTTACAAATAGAATTTGGATGGAGCCAGCGAGCATTCATCCACTGGATGGTGGATGACAGGAAGGCTGAAGCCATTTAACCAGAGCACACTCTCCCCGTCCTTTTGATCGATTTTCCAGCTGCTAATCATGCAAAGTTTTCAGCGTGCAGCTCAAACTTGTGATACGAAAATCTGAAAAGCTGACAAACAAAGAAGTGTCCTGTAGAGACCTGAATAGTTTTGTGGAATTGAAGCTGACTTATTTTTTTATTGGGAAGCTTGACGCTTGAACTTTGGGGTCTGAACGGATTGAGACCCTTTGAGCGGCATGGCTTTAGCAGCTATAGTTTTAGCGAAGGAGGTTACAGCTTCAACGTAGCAGAATAGTTCTTTTGTTGGTGTCGCTATTGTGTTTTAATGTTGGGTTCTAGTGGGAAAAATGTGCTTTGAAAAGAGCCAGAGAAGAGAAAGGTTTGAATCTTCTCCTAAACAGTTGTAGTTACAACAGGAGCCGCCTTCAAACAGTTGCTCTCACGTAAGCAGTGACATACAGGTCGATGGATATTTTTGCAACTTCACCTTAGGCTCAACCTTGTCAGGGTTTCTTACATATTCTCCTCACACGCTGCTGTGCGCATATGTTTAAGTGTCGGGGACCTTCTCTGTTTGTTTATATTTGTGTGTGTGTTGGGCTTGGGGTATGAATCCAAATGAAATATTTTATGGACCAGTGGACCTATTAATTGTCCCCCAGGTGTTATCTTTGCTGACGCCTAATCTTTCAGAGACGACCTGCTGGGTTTGGTTCCTCTCTTTATATCCTCACCTCCTCCCGCTCTCGCCTTCATCCCTTCTTCCTAAAGGTGACCTCAGCCTTATTCAGGCAGCGTCCTCAAACTTGGACTTCTCCTCGCTATCCCGATACCCCACACTGTAACTGGGAAATGCTTGATATTTTTTGGGTGGGCATAATCTAGTATAGCGTTTTTTTGATGGAGCTAAGCCTTTACTGCAGGCAATATTCTAAAGGTCGCCATGCATCGGAAATGAAATGCATTCTGAATCTGTAAAGGTAATGCAGTCCTCTCATCAGATGTACATGTGTGACACTTGACGCAATTTGTTTGTCATGCTGCCTTTTTTTTTTTTTTTTTTTTTTTTTTTTTTTTTTTTTTT
>CAJRST010001113.1:5865876-6134934 GCA_907169785.1 Menidia menidia | reverse complement strand
ATTTTAATTACGGTAATCAGGTTTGACATTTTTAGACCTACAGATTTCAGCTAACCCTCATCTCAAACGGTTATGCCGAAACAGGGGAATGACGCATGAACGGACAGTTTCCCAGAACAAGCAGAGTATGACACCGCCAGGATTATTTTGCTCAGCTTAGCGCTGGCAAAAATTGAATTTCTGTGTCCTGCTTTGCCAGTGATTAGAACGAAGCCCCATTTACAAATATTGTGTGATGAAATGTTAAGAGAACGATTATCTTGTTTGTTTGGGAAGATTTGATTTGGACTGCATGTCATAACATGCACGCTCCCTCAGGGGAGTTGAGACAAAAATAGGCTAGTGGCAGTTACTAAAACACAGACACATAAGGCCAGCATGAGCTCATTTTCATCTTTTAATGCATCTGGCATTCTCAAGGAAAACATAACCTCTCAGTTCAACCCATAATAATTGACATTTTAAAGATCCCACCATCACCTGATTTGTTGGCCAGATGTTCAGAAACGGTGGAGATAGGCACTTCTTCAGTTTTTGTTTATGGTAACGTAAAGGGAGAAAAGCAAAGCTGGTGTTGTAAGCATGGCATCTCATGCAGTTCAGCAACACTGTGCTCTTTGGAAAATAATAACTCTGGGCTTTGATATATCGCTAAAGTGGGGAATTAAATACATCTGCCTTCTTCTGTTAATACAAATTTGGAACTGATACTATTATAATTTGTTATTGGTGCAGTCTGAAATCGTTTGCTCTCAGTTTTAGAGGCATTAGTGCATTTGTTAAAACTGACACACTTTTATCTGTGGAATTTTCCTCTTCACAGGAATCTGCATGGAAAGAGGCCCGCAGATTATGCTGTGAGCCAGGAGATGCTGGAGATTTTCCAGAACGCTGCAGAAGGAGCCCAGCCTGCTAATTCTCACACATCTCCCAGCCCCTCAGCCAATCGTTCAGTGGTACGTCTTCACGGAGAACTGAACGATATTCTTTTCTTTTTCTTCATCTTCTTTTGATACTGAAAAAGCTCGACAGCTGATAATCCAGCATTTCAGAAATATTTAGGAACTCATGTTGTTTGTTTTTTTGTTTGCTTTTTTTTTGTTTTAGGTGAGTGAGTGTATGAGAAGGGATCAAACTCCGGTGTTTTTCGCCAGTAAGCTGTCTGGGCCAGAGCGGAAGCATCTGGCCAGACTGGGAGTGCTACTGGGAGGGAGAACTGCTGACACCTTTTATGGCTCAGGTAATGTTCATTTGACTCAGGCAGCGCTTCTCTGCCAGAGTGTGTGCTTCAGTGTTCTATTTAAGACACATAGAATCCCAGCTGCGTCTGTCTGTGCTGCAAGATTGTGACTAAGGTTGTGACTTTTGTTACTAAAGAGTCCAATTAGATAACCAGAAGATATTTCAGAACAACTTGTTTTAGACTCACCAACCTCATAGTTTCTGTCATCATGAAGTAATTAGCACGTTTTGGCCTTATGTGTCCTGTTAGGATCATTTCTCTTACTATGGAGATGGGGTTTTCTTTATTTTCTGTCTTGTATTGTTTTTTTTCCACACAGCTGAGGTTTATAGACTATCTAACACAGATCAATTTGTACTGTAAAAGCCAGCGGTCGAAGCTGGAGCATTATCTCTCATGAAGGTTCAGTGGTAGCAAACAAGTGCTTTTAGAGGTGTATACATCACCAAGATATTGCAGCTCCTTCACTCTTGAATAGTAATGGCTGGAAGAACACCAGAGAGCCAAAGTTATTGAAATCATTCCTCATAAAATGTTTGGAGGTGCTGTCAGAATGATGAATACACACTAATGAAAAGCAGAAGTGTTCTTTCTGATTTCCCTTTGCTGGCTGGAGGGGTGAAAGTTGTCGCTTTCACAGAATTATTTTATTTATTTATCTATTTATTTGTCTATTTATTTTTTCTTAGCAGAATCATACAAATCCATCAAAATCCAGTGCACGGTGTAAGAGGGTTCTGCCCTAGAGATATAATTATTTTCCCTCCGCACGTGTCAGCTGTGTTCACTTGTTGAATGAAGAGGCAATAATCTTTATTTAAATTTTAATTAGACTGTAATTATGTGCCGGTGCTTGGTCTTTTGCCAGAAGCTGTTTGACAGGATTACAGTGAGTTTACCTGGCCAACCCCCTTAAAGTCAGGTGCTTTTGACAGATTATGTCCAACTACTCCTCCAGCCGTAGGAGTTCAGGAACCTATCGCGCTATACTGTGAAAGGCAGGATAAACTATAATGGTTTGCTAGTCCATCACAGGGCTACACAGAGACAAAGGAGACACACAACCATGTACACTCTCAATTTGCTGGAAAAAACTATGAGAAATGCACAGTATTTTATTTGTTTTCTTCTGGAGTTGGGTCATAGTTTGTAAATCAGCGCATCTACTCAAACCCCCATACAGTTATAATGTGTTATTCTGTAACAAAACTTTGTCTCCCAAATGTATGATTTAAAAGCACTTATGCTATACACATGCAAGACGTTTTTTCTCGACAGATGATGAAAGCATTTATTGTGTTGTTCTTAGTACATGTAACAAATGACAACAGTAGTGAGTGAGTCTGTTTGTGTGTGTCATAGTGTCCCTTCACCAGTCATTGGAAATCATTGGCTCTTATGGCATTAATCAAACTCTGTTATTACCTCTATCCTGATATTCTGGGCAGGAAAATGATGTTGTACAGACTTAAGAGTCCCGTGAGAACCCTGTTTCTCAACAAGATATTTCTCCGCATGGATTTATATTCCAGCATTCAGGTTTTTGATTATATTCTTTTTAGTTTTTTTTTTTTAATGACCACTTTATACCAGATGAGTAAACTTGGGGTAAACCCTAGAAGACTATATAAATATTTGTTGTATCTCATTTTGTTAGGACTGCAAAATGAATTTGATTTGTCAACAATATCTTAACTATTCAATGAAGACTTTGTAATGTGATCTAAGTTTTACCTTGTCAGACTGTCAGAAGACAGCAGCAGCCTGCAGTTATTTATGTCAGTATCACACGGCTCTAATTTGCGCACGGATTTTCAATTTGGCTTTTTTCTTGTTTGTTTCTTCCCCCCCAGTGAGCCATGTCGTGGTGCCAGAAGGACAAATGCCCACCACCTACTCCACCCTCCTGGGTCTTCTTGCTGGCTGTTGGGTTGTCAAATACAGCTGTAAGTATTGAGTGAGCTGTCAGCTGGAACAGTCTCCCCACGGATTCTGTTTTTGAATGTGGTGTTGATGGTGCTGCTGGAAGCTGTATAACTTCTTACGGCAGCGACACTAAAAAGGCCATTGAAATGACTTATCACCCTAATATTACAATTCCCAGTTACAACAAACGGCAGCTACTCGTGAATTTTTAAGCCTCAGTTTCCTGAATTTATGACAGCCTTTAATTTGATGCAGGTTAGTTTAGCACTCATCTTTTACTGTAGCTCAGTACAGTGTGCAATTAAGTGGGTTTCAGAAGAAATGTTTTATTTTCTACTTAAACCCTTATGCATTCACACCCTATTAGATAAAGTTTCGTCCCCACTGATTGTAAGATATTCCTTAATAGGCTTCTATAGAAATAACTTTTTTGCTAAATCATTAATTTATATTTAGCTTTTACCGTATTTTCTGCACTATAACGGTAACAGTATTACCGCAAATGGTAAGAGAGACTGAAAATGTTGAGTTCCCTAAACATTTCTGTTGATTACTCTTTAGTTCTAAACAAATCTGTTTCCATTCAAACTTTCCTCTCTACAAGTTCACAGGTTCAGAGGTCAAATCTCCAAAAGCAAAACAGGCTATACGGACCTGTTTAAATAACCTGTTTTTCGTTTCATACACACAAAGCCTTGGAAAGAATTCAAAGTACATTTTTTGCAACAGGCAATCTTAAAATCAATTATTTGTCCCTGCTGCTGTGGGCAGGTCTGCTTACATGTCTTACTGCTATATAGTGTGAGTTGATGACCTGGGGATAGAATTCTAGGAATCAGTATGCCACAAAGCTCCAATATCACTAGTGATGAAATGATGGCTTTTTATCTTTATTCTTTTTCTTTTTGGCAAGATGAAAAGTAATTTGCTATTCTCAGCCAGTCCCCCTGCCACCCGTGAACCAAGTCAATGAGCTGATATTCTGAGGAAGTCGGCTTCAGGCAAAGGAAAGAGAGACTTGCTGTCAAAGAGTTTTCTGGCACCTTGGTATGCCCTTCACCGGTGTGTTTGTCAGTAGCATCACTTCACAGTGCGTTGATGTGTGTGTGCGTGTTGCGTGCAGCGCCACAAGTGCGAGCGCCTGCCAGAACGCCAGTTCAGCTTTGGATGCGTGTGCTTGTGTCACTGTAAGATTTTGTATGTTTGGACCATATCCCCCCCCCCCCCTGATTTCTTTTCGCTATGCTGGTTGAGCACTTGACACAGCTTGCCTCCTTCCTGACAATCCTTGTGGCATTCTGTCTGCTTTCTGTACTCGTGTGTGTGTGAGTGCTCAAAAGCAGCTGTGATTTCACTGTCACCTCCCTTTGTGTGCCATCGCCATCATCTTAGCCTGGCCTGGATTACCTCTTATCAAAATGATGTTCAATTTCCTTTTATTTCCTTAAAATAGACACTGCTCCGGTATTTATCCTGCTTAACGGAGATAATTTGGAACTAAAAAAAAACTTTATTGAGCTTTCTTTTTTGTTTCACGCTTTTCAGTCGTTTATGGTTATTATTCGGCAGTTCAGTTAACACGTTTATTTAGTGGGGAAAAGCCAGAGTCAGGATGTGTTTAGCCTCTCTAAACATGGGCAGTGCAGGCTAGTGAAACAGCAATTATCCCCTTAATAACTTTAATTCAGTGTTTTTAATACATGCATGTCTATCAATCTGAACATTGTTGCAAACAATAAACTCCCATCTTGTTTTTTTCTTGTTTTGTTTTGTTGTCATGAAATGTTCATAAAAGCCATAACATTTGCCAATTGTGTAAGGCAGCCAGGGCTAAGGACAGAGTTAGCTAAACGGTTTCTACTGTCTCCAATGTTCCAGCTGAACTACCTTGAACCAGATGTGACTCTTGCTCTTTACTTAACACACAGTGTTCAGATTGCTATTGATATTCTTGTTTCAATCTTAGAAAGAAAACAAATTACCCCAAAGGTTGAACTTTTCCTGTTCTTTTCCTAGCCTTCCTTTTTCCTTATCTTGCTCTTACCCAGCTGTAGCTTATCTCAGCTCTTCTTCCTTTCAGCTATTTACATTTTTTTTCTGTTATTGTCCCGTTTATTTTCAGCCTGTTACTCCCAGTGTTGACTAGGAGGCTTACATGCCTTTTTCCAACCCCCCGTGAATTGTCAGGAAAAAAAATGAGAAAGGCTCTGCCCCAGTGGAGCACATGGCCCTGCCAGAGGCATAGCTGCCAGAAATTCAACCCAGGTCTACTCCCTACAGCTGTGTTCAGACTCCAGGTAACCCAGATTTGTCAATCCTGAGCGTTAGTTAAACTATCACAAGGCTTTGATTCTGCACAAATGAGTGCTCATTTCAGGATCTACTTATGTAAACTGTGTGCAGAGGTGCAAGAAGTATGTTGAAAATCTATCAAGGATTCATATTTAAAAAATGTTTTAGGTCGCTATATTGGTATTGGTTTTGGATTTGAGCTGCCTCCATGGCTGGGATAGACTCTAACCCGAGTTTAAGGGGATTTGCATGATCAGACCTATTGAAATGGTTGTGGATCATTTAAGGCAGTGGTATGGACTAGTCTGAATGTGGGCTGTATTTTGTAGGCAACCCAAGTTGCATGTATTTTATATATAATATGTGCATGACAATTTTATTACAGAATTATCAACAAAAAGTGTCAATAGATGCTTCTGTCTTTATTTGTTTCTGCTTGGTCTGGCCTTAAAAGGCCTTTAGCTGGATGCTTGAAATTTAAAACCCTCCTTAACTTTGTCTTTTCTTGATCGTAATGAGTTCCAGTTGGTCTGAAAATTAAGCAGATGGATTTCTTGAACTCATTTATTCATGAGGAATGGGGTTAAGGATGTCTTTGAGTTTCTTTGACAATGTAACTGGCAAATGTGTCCTTAGAACGAAATGTGCTTCTCCTCTTTTTGCTCTTTTTCTGTCCAAATCTCTGAAAGGACCTTGCAAAAGAAAGCTGCGAATAAATATAAGAGGCTATGAATAAATGTAATGATGCCTTCACGCCATGTAGTAGTTACCGCAAATATGTATGTTTATGCGTAGCTTGCTTTATGATGACAGAGTGTGTATTCTTGCACATTATAAATGTAATTGGCTCATTTCATTGTCTGACGCCGCTGGGAGCAGCTTGTGTGGAAGACAAACCTGAAGCTAAATGCCTTTGATAGCAGTTGTTTGTTGAGGTGCATGCATCATACAAATGTTTCCATGGATACAGTTTTGATCAAAACAACAAATTAGGATCTTTAGAAACTGCAGGTGAACCAATTTATTCAATTTTGAATTGTATTAACATTTTAACAAAGTTAATGAACAGCCAATGCTTCAGATCCAGAATGTGTCCTCACAAAGCAGATGTCTAAATGTTTTTTTTATTGCTGAGAAATTATCTACTGCTTTCACTGACAGAAGCAACCCTGATATGCTGACATAGATCTGTTGTCTTTTCTTTTCTCTGAGGTACAAAAATACATAATTTTTGGAATTGTGTATATTTGGAGGTTTTATAAACATCTTTTTGGAAAACATTTCTTGAGGACATTGTAAATAGAGATGTGTCAGTGGTTCAAGCTGCAATTTTAAGATGTTTAAGTGTCACTATGGTCAGCTTATGGTCAGGCACGAATAGGCAAAGGCTTTTTAGACTTCTTTCTTTTTTTCGTCAACTAAAAATAGTTTCTCCACAATTTCCGTGTCTTGCTTTTAAACCAGAATGTTTGATCATAGTTATGTATCTTCAGTATAAACCTCATCACCAGAATGCGAGCTGAGAACGACAGCACTTAGATATGAGACATGTTCTGAAGCTGTTTTCATCTGTGACACAGAGAGGTAATTAATTTTTTTTCCTCATCTGACTTAAAAAACAAAACAGTCCCCTTTGGCATGTCTCTCTCAAGGATTCAGAACAAAGGCCTAATCTCCAGCTCAAAAAATGCTTGCTGTGACACAGTTCCAGTTTGACTCTTTAAACCCTCAAGAGAATCAAACTGAGAGATGACGCTCAAATTCTGGCTAATACTTACAAAGGGGGTTGCATCATTAACTCCATCACGCCGCGGGCATCTCTCTCTGTCAACAACTGCTGCTTCTCCCGCTCTTGAAATCCTCCAAAAGACATGATAAAACGGACTCGAGCTTTGTCATCCTTTTGCTCACAAATGCCGTGTCACTCTCTTTTAAGTCAGCGTAATTAGCGGCAGCTTTAATTTGACTTGTTCTCTCTCCTTCTCTCTCTCCCTCTCTGACGGCAGGGGTGGAAGCGTGTCTGCAGACAGGGACGTGGCTGCCTGAAGCTGAGCATGAAGCAGGAGAAGGCCCTCGGCGCAGTCGCATCAACAGATGTAGCTTGGTAAACAAAAACCACACTAAGATCTGATATGAAGGAGAAAAAGCTGTGCAGGCACACTTATGGGGAAATATTTACTCTCCCAATTAGCGACACACATGGCTGTTTGGTTTTCATATCATGACTCACAATTGCTGTTTTTCTTTTTTGGTCTAATTTTATTCATTATCAACAAAACATTAGATTTCTTAATTTAAAATAGATCTTCAACTATAATTTGTATTTCACTCATCTGTTACACCCCGATCCTCCGATTCTACTCCTTACCTGCTTTGAAAAAAAAAATCAAACTGATGCAGAAACACAAAGCAAAAACCTTCTGTAAGGTTCAGAAACGGCTGCCAAACAATCCAAAATTACACTGAAATGACTTGAAAAACAACATAAATGCCTTTCGTTGGCAAAATTGGTGTCATGACCTCGATATGAACAAGAAACTGCATCACAGCCAGAAAATTGCTACTTACTCTTCAGATGACGTAAAAGTCTGAGTCTGAAAGATGGTTGAAACTATCACTGTTGAAGGTGCAGTTGCTGCAGTGTAATGAAATTTGATTATAGTCTGACATCACTGATCTTCTCTTGATTTTTGTAAAAACCAAATTAATACCCGCTGTTATTCCGTACAGCAGAAAAACTAAGTGTCAGTAAATGGTTTTAATTGGCATTTTAAATTAACATGGTAATGCAATTACACGTTTACCCCCTGGTGGATGGTGGCACGAGAAAAAAAAATTGAAATCAGAGTAGTGCAGTTCCTGTTGTAAACATAATAAACATATTCAAAGGTTTGCTTTCATCCTCATTTTGGTTTTACCTCCTCACCCTCGGAAAAACAATAGCCTTAATCATAATTATATATGAGGGACAGGCTTTAACCAAAGTGAAATCCTACCAAAGTATTGTCAAAAAACCTTCCTGCTAGAAATGATTGAGTCAGCTTACTTGCATCCCTCAACAGTTCATTAATACTTTGAATAGAGGAGTCTCCAGTGGCCTAATTCACTGCTGCATGAAACAACAATGCTAAATGGTTCCGAGTTTGCCTGCAGAACAAAAAAAAAAAAAAGAATCCCATTTCAGCAGTAAATAATTAAAGCATCAACACAGACACTCTCCTGGATTTAATGGCACAGAAAAGGTGTGAATAATTTGATTTAATCGTAAACAAAAGGGGAGACTTAAATAATCCAGTCACCGAGGCTCAGGCTTTTCTAATAAATTCCAGACAAAGTGTAGCATGTCCTCTCACCCCAGCTTACGATGGGGGGGGAAAGTTCTCTAATGCAGGCATTTGCCCTTTGCTTTGTAGCTACCACCACTCTTCGATGGCTGTTTCTTCTTCCTCCTTGGCCACTTTAAGTCTCCCTCCAAGGACGAGCTCACCAAGCTGCTGCGGGAGGGCGGAGGCCAGCTCCTGAGCCGGCAGCCTAAGCCGGACAGCGACGTGACCCAGACCCTCAACGCAGCAGCTTACCACGCCCTGCCCGGCTCCGACCAGGCCCTCTGCACTCAGTACATCCTCTACGAGCCTCTGGGTCCCTACAAGCCTGCGGTGGTGAGACGGGGTAAGGTGTGGTCCGCCCCCTCCACCTGGCTCATGGACTGCATCGCAGCCTTCAGCCTCCTCCCCGTGCCAGAACCTCAAAGAGCGCCCTGAATCCTTTTTCCCTTTGGACTCTTGCTCAGTCAGGATGTGTCTTTGGTTTTTAACCCGTTGTAATCACGTTGAACACAAACACAAATTCTTGTACCGTCATGAACATTAAAACAATAATGTAATCCTCTTCAATTTTAGTCTCCTCTGATTTTAAAGGCAAAATAAAGTTATTAAAGTAGTACATACAAAACGTCTATCTGGGAGGTCTGGAAGAAATGAATACATTGATTTAAGAGTTCCCCAGTTTAAAAGACTGAAAAGCCACAACTTTAATGTACACAAATATATATACTGACTCAATGTAAATGTTGAATAAAGATTTTTTTTTATTTTGTGACGTTTTTGTGGGTAAAATGCCTCAAATCTGGTGTGAAAGACTCAGTGTTTGATTTTGAGATTGTCCTAAATTATTCCGATTGGATTCAACCATTTGTAATCACATGGATAATCAATGCAACGGAGTGCACTCGCCAAGTGATTTGTATTCAGCAACTGTCCACTTTTCTGAGTAATGTGCTTGAAACTTCGTCCTAGTCAGTGAGTTTCTGTTTTATCACTGCAGGTCCTAGAACTCCATCCTTTCTCGGCCAATTTTCCAGGCAAGGGTCGATGAGGTTGTTCAGGTGCCTCCCGCATCATTAATGCCTCGGCTGTTACTGGCTAATGTCAGACATGTATATATTATATAATTACTCTGATATTGTCTTCTTCTACATTTTGTTGTTTCATCTCAACGACACAAAGTATCAGTATCACTGTCTACACAACAGCTTCCAATTTGTCGATATTCAGCTCATTTTAGGCACCTTCTGCCAAAGTTTCCAGTTTATCAGCTTTTTTCTGTTTTTGTCATGCAATCAATTTATTGCAAGTATCTATCTAATGAGTGGTTTTTAGAGTGGAATTGCTTTACATAATATGCATGTGCTTAACCAGGAAGAGATAATCATCTAATTGAAAATGTCCCTCTGATACAAAAGCCAACCGTGGGTTCTGGTAAAAGATTGATGCAAAGTCAATATTAAGTGTAGAACAGGAAAACAAAGCAATTAATGTTCCATCACAGCCTTGGCACCTGCTATGGGAAAAAAGCTGAACTTTTTCAGGTACTTTAAGAGGTCCTACACTGGCCTTCTCCCGAGATGCCATTTTCAGAGGGATTAGTTGGGGATGCAGCTAATTGCTATTGATTGCTATGTGCTGCATAAAATTGCTTCCTTTTTCTTGTCCGTGGTGGGAGGTTGGAGAAGGCAATTAGCAGCATGGACGAGATAGGAGCCCGGACTGCTTTGTAATGAAATGGAATGGAGGAATGAACCTGTGAGTAATGCCCTTGAACTCGGTAAGCATTACAAACCTCACTGTTCTGCTATCTTCTTCCTCTTCTTCACACAACCGTGTGGTAAGAAAATGATGTTTTTATTAATTCTGAAGCAGTGTTTAGTCACACAGTACCTAAGCTTTTCTTGTACCCCTTTCCACAGTTTTATTTATTATTAATTAAAGCATTCTCCAGCTTTCTTCCCCATCTCCATATCTCCCATTGCTATTAGTCAGCATCAAAAAGTAACCTGAAAAACTCTGTCTGACTGTTTTAAAAAGTTAATGGGTGCTGGGACTTGTCTGTGTTCTCCGGCAAACTGGTGTATAGAAAAGGCAAAGTTCTCCTGAGTGAAAGACGAGGACACACACAAATAATAAAGAAGCAACACTCACTTTTGCCGAATAACACGTCTTTTCAAGTCTATTTAACAAAATATTTTGTCTCAGTGAATAATACACATTTTGTATTTTCTTATGTTTTTTTTTTTCTTGACTCCAGCTCAGATTTCAGAATACACATTTTACGTTTGAAGACATATTTACATATGAACAACACGTGGAGCACCAAGGGTTGTCTTTTTGGAATTTGGACCCTTTATTTAAACAGTTTAGGTTGAACTTCTGTGAGCAGGAATTCATATACAATCAGAGATGCTCTTGATTTTAAGCATGAATAAAATGTTGCCTCATATTTGAGTCCCGCATAAATGAACCCATGGTGCTCCCACAGAGTAATACAATTGATTGTATAATAACAGTGTTTCTCTCTTCCCACATCTGTGTTGGTTTTCAGGCACACTTTATGTAACAGTTTTGTTGCTGAAAACGAATAACATAAGGGCAACTAAAAAAACAAAAACAACCAAACAAACACAATCTTTCATAGTTTCCAGCTACAGTTAGTTGGTGTCTCATGGAAAAAGCAAATGGTGTATCTGTACAAAATGCCCATGTACAAGCCTGTGGTTTTCATGATGGCTACGAGGGAAAGATGGGTTCATTTGAGTAGACATTCAGAGACAGACGTAAAGACTCTAACTTCTTTGCAGAAAATGTAGCAAAAAAATAGATGGCACATCTCATTTGTTCTTTCACATCTTGGCATTGTTAAACGAAATTCCCTCTGCTCTGAATGCACACGGTGCATTCTGGCAGCCACTTTGACACCTTTTGTGGTTTTAAAAGGCATCCTCTTCTTCTCTCAAATGACTCTCAGCCATTAACCGTAACAAAAACATGTGGTGTCCAACCCATTCCACTTCTCTCTCAGTAACAGCCTGTTAGGCTAACTTTGTGAGCCACATGTGCACTTGTGCAGTCCTGCTGCATGTTTGCAACCTGCGTGCTACGACAAAATCCTCTCTCGTCCCTCCATGGAATGTCCTTTTGATCCCTTTGTTGGCTGTTTCGCTTTATGTTGGAAAGTACTTCGCCCTCTGCCATCCTATTTTCACTCTCAGCCAATGAGAGCAGTTCACGAAATCGAGAAAATGAGCGGCCGTTGCTCACCGACTTCAGTTTGCTAAGTGCAGTGAATATCAGAGGCATTTTAGGACCGACCAGTACCGTGAGCCAAAAATGTCATGCTGCCATAAGGCTAAAGTTGCTCTAGCTTGAAAATTATATCTGCCACTTTTGTTGCTTCTCTTTTTTACCTCTTGCAAATGCCACAGAGTATTTTTAGACCAGGCCCTCTGCAGATTCAGCTGCAAATGAACTGCACTTGTCCTCGTCGCTCTGTCGAACCCGTTGGCCGTTTCTGGAATGTCGTGGGAAAAAAACGATGAGCGGTACGGGGTAATACATAACAGTAAACTCTTGCACAGTGTAGTGAAACAAACTAGCTCTTAAAGTGGTCTGGGCTGTTCATTCTGTGCGAAGCCAAAGGCCATGCATTGTGAATCTTGTCTGAAACAGTAGCAGTAAGGCATCTGTGGTGGCAGCAATGCCTTTGAGCCCTGTCAACTGACACTTGCACCTCCATCTGTCTCTGTTGCAACTTACTGAAACATTTTCCTCCTCTTCTTTTTTTTTTTCTGGATACATGTATAAACTGAATGATTATGTGGCATTTAAATGAATTAAGATGAATGAATCTCTTAATAATTCTAAAACGTCTGGAGCGCCGAGGCTGTGACTGATAAAACATTCATATCAGGTTTGTTTTATGGGCCTGCTGACATCACACTAGATAGATGAGGTCTGTCTTCGCACAATGAGAGATCCTAAATCACTGCCGCTAAACGATGAAAATGAGGCAAACTGTATTGTTGCCTCCACAATTAAACTTTGCCCAAATTATTTCAGATTTATTGCACAGGAGATGCAGCTGCGCAGCAGGCGGGGATTTTTCCAAACTTAGTTTTATTGCCTTTTAAGGTAACACACCTCTTTAGTCATTGGTCTTTATCCTATGTTCATTCCTGTCTCATTACAGAGTGCTGGGAGCTGCTATTAAGCAGCCCATCCATCACGGCACAGGAATAGGGTCTGAAAGGTTAACAGGGACTGATTTTCTTGAAATGGAAAAAATTCGGTTGACGAATGGCATGAGCTTACAGAAATTCACCTTTGAATTAATGACTGGTATTTATCATCTCTAAAATCTGTCTTGGAGTCCGGTTGGGCGCTTTTGCTTTCAGACCGGACCACTCGACAACCACACTGATCTGAAAATTTGTCAAAAGCAATAAATTAGCTAGTCTGGCTGCTATTACACTGGCAAAAGCTACACAATATTGACTGAAACATTCTGACATCTTCAGAAGGGGAGGGACAAAAAGCTAATCGTAATATATGCAACAACCTTGTATCCTAGCAAGCCTTGTTTGTTGGTTTTAGTGCATCTGTGGATGCAGAGTAATATAGTGTGCCTCAGACTGTGTATGAATGGTGTGTTTACTTTCACATGGACATGATGTTTTTGAATGCGGCTTCAAAGTATTTTTCCATTTGCAGATTCCGTCCTTTTGTCTGCTGAATGTGCCCAGCATGCAGGCCGAAGTAGAGCCAAGCATCCAGCTGGATGATTTATCACAAAATACTCCTGATTAAGGAAATTTAAAGGGGGCTGCTCTTGGCTCACTAACTGATCAAGCAGTTGGGTTGGGATTTTTTTTTTTGTGGAGGATTTGGACTCCATAGAGAAAACAATTGATCAAACTAGTTTGGAAAAAGTTGGACATTCCCCTGATGTAGTCCCTGCTTCTCCAAGGTTTCTTAGCTTGTTTTTTTAGCCACACTTAATACAACTAACTTATTTTCTTCGTGCTGTGACTAAACAGACAGGACCCAGAACAATGGTATGTTTATAAAATAAGTGTTGGGGAGGGTTCATTGCATTTTGAGGGAATCTGACAGTAGCTTCTTGTAAGTGGTAGAGGTGAGCAACAGCCACAGTGATTTAATAAGTCTTATGAAGACGAGTACTTATGTCATGTGCATTTTGTAAACAAGCTCTTCGAGTGAAGCTTTGAAACTCAAGCACATTTGCGGGGTCACGCCTACTCTGGCCAGAGAACAAAAGCGCCGTGTGCTTTTTCCTGCTGTTGGAAATTTACAACATTTATGTGGTTGTGACAGACTTATATAACAAGCTGATGGCATACATACAGAATATGACATGAGCAATAAGACATTACCAGTTTTTAGGAAAGAGTTCAAGGAGCTTAGAAACTTTGAGTGAGATCAGCAAGTCAACTTTTCAAACTATATAGGAGGAGAAAAGTGGAGGGTGGAAACAGCCTGGACAAGTTCCGTCATCCTCTCCCTGGCTAAATTTGTAATTGATGTGAAGCTTGTAGGATCATCTCTTCGATTCTATGCTGGCTCCATTTTTTTTTTCTTTCTTTTTGTTGTAGGAATTGTGCTCCTGCCCTGTCAATCATACAAAATGGCGCAGTAGGCAGAGCCTTGCCTGAGCTTATCTCCCGTCCACTGTGAGGTCTCCCCTATGACAGCGACTGGCCGTTGAGGCACTCCCGCCGCAAACACTGAGCCGGCTTCCACCAGTCCCCATTGTGGCAACGGCAGATGGTGCAGTCGTCCACCTTGACTTCAATCCCGGCTGGGATGATCGTTGTTCCGGCGAAGCAATTTGGACCGGCCGCAGGGGAAGGGAGGAAGGGGGGGGGGGAGCAGAGAGACAAGGAAAGGAGGAATTAGAACGACAAGAAATGGATGTGTTTCTCCTGAGAGCTTCTCTTTGCAGAGGGGGTGGTGGAGTGATGCGCAGAGCTGGAGGGAGTTGGGGGGGGGGAGTCAGAGCAGACGTACAGATCTTTTCACAGGCATGCACCGATGGGCTTGTTTTTGCAACACTAAAGCGCTTTTGTTAGTCTCCCCTTCTCCCTCGACATGGAGCGCTTTGCATCCTAATGCGTCGCGAGCAGAGAAGCCTGCCAGGCGCTGGCTTGGCAGTTCAGAGAGGCTGGAGAGCAGAGAGAGGCAGAGGGAGAGAAAGAAAGCTGCTCTGAGAGGGCACGGGGAGGATGATGTTAATCACTTCGCTTGTGTATCGGAGAAAAAAAAAAGGCCACAGAACTCCTCAGCAGCGCCTTATAGTTTATTTCCAAATGTACACACAAAGACTCCCAAACCAATAAAATACTAAGATTAGTTGTGACATCTGATTTATCCTCAGAGCTCTGCGGGATTTACCTCTGTGGTTGCCTTTTTGTTGATAAGAATAAGATGTGTTCATGTACCAGCGAAGTACATGCCGTACCCCTGTATTTGATAATCTCACCAGACACAGGAGCAGATCAGCCTGAGTAATCTGTTTTCAGGGAACTCAAAATTGCCACCGCCTTTGTTCGAGCACAGTGCATTTAATATTAAATACCCCTTTAAATTATTGCATCCCATTTGTCTTTGTCTTTTTCAGTGAGATTTGTGAGACTTATAACCAGCTTCTAATAATCCAATGGTGACTGGGATGGGCTCCACCTACCCTGGGACCCTGAATCCAATAAAGCAGGTAAAGGAAAAGAGTTCATGTAAATAGAAGTATTGCAATTGTCCCTGTCCTTTTTTGTGCCTAAGAAGCTCAATATCATAAGGAATTCACCCTAGTTGTAATAATTCAAACAAAGCAGTGAACATCTCTATTGGTGTAAATGTGGCTTGGTTTGCTCGGCATTCAGCTCTGTAAAATCTGCCGGATTCAAGGGGCTGCAACGACTCGTCGTAAAAACCTGTATGTCCCATAACCCTTACAGACACAGCAGCCAGTAGTCACAGACGTTTAGGTGGTATTGTGAAGCTGATTTAGTGCGAGATGAATTAATACTGGGATTCTAAATGGCAGTCAGCTGGAAAAGGCCAGCCAAGTGTAAATCCAGCCAAATGACCAGCCAAGTGCAAATCCAAACAAAAGTCACGACTCATTTTCGCGTGTTGCGGGGGGGGGGAGTGCAGGTATGCGGGGCTAGATACTGACTGAGACGTCTTTCATGCTCATTCAGTTTCTAATGTGTGTTCACTAGCTGTCTCACAGCCGTGCCTTTTAGTGACACTTGGATACCAGAGACATAATTAAAGCTAATTGTACCACCTGTGCCCTCAGTGGAAAAGCTTTTAAAAGTATTAATGATCATTTCAGGCAATTTACAGAACTTGATCAAAGTTGGATCGACATCATAATCCGGGATGCTGAATTCAAAGGACAAAAGAGGTCAGGCTGTCTTTTTCAGTGTTCACTATTACATGGCAACAACTAGGTTTTTATCTACAGACGTCTAGCAACCCACCCCTGATAAGAAATTTGAGCTGCAGAGCGTATAAATGAAAATGAGGTGCAAGAGAGCGCAAATAATCACGGGATGGAGACAAAAGGAGCAGTTAGCTGCCAAGTAATCCCAGCCTTTGCCTGAGCATAGATGAGTCCCATCCTCTATTTGGACCTGATAAAAAAGCCCTTTGATCTGAGCTTAGAAGATACATGGAAAGCGCTTGCCAAGTCTTAACTCGCATTGATCTACCCCTAGACACCTGGCACAGGTTACAGGACAAACTCAGTAAAGGTTGATGTGGAACCAGTGTGACCAGAACTGCTGCCAGCTATTACTCTTTAAAGCCAGATAGGTATGGAGACACAAGGACAATTTTAGATGTCCTTTAGCTGTGCACAGGACTGTACTCTTTTCATTCAAATAGAAAATGTTACCCAAACTTTGTTTCTCTGCCATTCCATAATACACATTTCATCTAAAGAAAAAAAAAACAGAAGAAAGGAAAAAACACTTATACATGCTTCTATTTCTATACGGTGTAATCCTATAATTCTTTGAAAATAGCAACCATTCTCAGAGTAAAACACATTGTCATATGAATTATATGATTATTTAGCCTAATTCCTGATAAAGATTAAAGCAGAATCAGTTGGACTCAAAGATTGCGGAGCTTAGCGATTAGTACTCCCACAGGCTAATTCATTTATAGAGCTGTCTTCTACTGTTGGTGTTTTCAGAATGAAATTCCAAGAACTATCTAAAAAGCTTCATCTTAATAAGGGGAAGCCATGGAACTTTGGCAGTAACAAGCAGGGGTTGGTTGAAGAGTGAAGGTAAGACATCAGTATATCAAACTGGATATAAGTTTAATGTAAGGTACTTCAGAGGTTGAAAAATCTCAAACGCCTTTACAAAAGGTTGACTATTCATCCACATAAAGACCTGTTTGAATAAAAATGATTGATTGTGTCAATTCTCGTGCTGCAGCAGAGCAAACACAGTGTGGAAAAGTAGCTGAACCTTCCATTAAGTCGTTTTTTGGCGGATTCAACAGCTTATTTTACCATAAAACTGTGTCTGATGTGAACAGCCCAGAAGGGATAAAATAACCCATGTAAGGAGAGCTGCTGCTTCATCTCCAGACCAATAAAACTGCATGAAATTTTGATACGACAAGCATCATCTCACACGTTTTTCAGGTATATTCCTCTATGATGAGAGAGAGTTATGAAGACTTCATTTTTAATATTACCTTTTGACTTTTGTTTTGGGTGAGCACAGGAAAGAAAAGAATTCAAGGTTATGAACATGCTGCATCATTTTAGAAGGTGGCAGAGCATTGTTTCACGATGGTGAAAATGAATGTGATCCAATTCAACCTTCTTTTTATGATAGGATTCTTTGTTTGTTCATTTCTGCAGCACATGATTACAGCTGGACTAAAATTAAGGTACAGTTGAATTCATTCTTAATCTGTAGGAGCATTAATAATCTTTATTTAATTGATTAATTAAATTAATTAAATCATTTAATGAATTAATGCGTTAATCACAAATTCTGATATTCTGAAGCATGCATATGTATATATTATACGTTTATATTATACGTTTTCATCACTAAGAAACAGTACTGTAACTGAACTGACAATCATGGGGTAATATTAAATGCATTTTTTTTGTAGTCAAAGAATTATACTGTAGTTTGAACAAAGATTAAAAGACTAAAAGACAAATCATTTTTTTGTCTAGAACACATTTATCTTTAGCTGATCTAGCCTTCTTTTTTTTGTCATGTGAGGTCATGTTTTTATTTTTTAAGTAAAGAAAATGTGCACTGCATGTACTTATATTATATGTACCTTTACATTTTCTTTTTACTAATTTTCCCTGAATTAAGTAAGCAACACCTCTACTGAAAAGAAAAAAGATCAAGACCAGCTTTTAAGCTTTGGTCTCAAATACTGCATGAATGACTGAAGCACATTTTGATGTCTCCATTCTTTACTGTCTTGTCTCCCGGTAAAAAAGCTGAGAGCTAAAGAGAGTCCCCTCACTGTGCTCCCCACAGCCCTCAGCCACCCACTTATATACAGATTTATCTTGATGCCAGAGTCTGACCATGCACCCTCGGAGCATCTAGAAACAGCAGGCCCACCTGAAAATGCCAAAGGGAGTTACTGTGTTCTGTCACCATGGATTAGTTCTCGTCCTGCAGCTTCTTTCGTCCTTTATTGTTTGTGCTTTTGTGTGAAAGCAGACACATTTGACTAAAGTAGGTATCCAAGTGTAAGAAAAAACACCATTAGAAATATATTTTTATCTTATTTTATTTACTTACCCTTTCTCAAAATAGATTTTTTCTACTATATTGACCTAACTGCTAAAAATGCATCATAAAGTTACACTTATATATACATATACTTATACTTAGACTCATATGGCTTCTATTCTGCACAGCGAAATTTACAAAAGGAAAAGAAAACTTAAAAAATGCAACACCCTTTCTAGATTCTGAATTGGATATTATCAAAAGTGCTCCTTGTTATGGATCACTCCACTTGGGTTCAAACTGCAAACTGCTGTTACGGTACTTTATTCATAAAGCTCAATCCATCCCTGAGGATTGGCTCTGGCAAAGGGAAGCCACCCACCTCGCCTTGTAAATAGTCAATGAACCATTGGAATCCTATAATTCTAATTTGAGGATTGGCTCTGTGTGACAAGGGCACCGGGGCCCTGGGAGATAAAAGGCCCTCCAAGGATCTATTAGTCCCTCCTACCATGTCTTTAATCAATGGGCTAATGTTTACTCTGCTTAGTCTGTCATTTATAATTAAACCTGGTACTGCTCATTAGTGTATAACGGGCCCAAGGTAATAAGTTTAATTCATAACACATCAATTATATCCTCATCTTCTACAGGTGCAACCATCAGATGGTGATGCCACAGATAAACTTGCTGTTTAATGAACATTTAATGACTTTTTTAAGAAATCTACATTGCATTCCGGTGGAGTTGAGTGTATACCGTTTTTACAGATGGGACAGCACTGCTCCGGCTCATACACAGGGTTGACACACTCTGGGACGGCGCAGTCAGACACCACACAGTGCACCTCATTATTTGGTTCGCAGCGGCACCATTCACAGGGCGACGGCTGTGGGCAAAGGGGGAAAAGAGACAGGGAATCTGGGTCAGATGAGGTAGTTCCACCTAAGGGTTCCCATATCACCCATACTTTGTGTTTCTGGAAAATTCACTTTTCTATGCATATCACACAAATCACAAATTCAGTTTACTACCTATATTTGTAAATGCCCTTGTATCTAAATTCACACTGAAGTCCTTTTGAATAAAAACAAACATACAAATTAATTAAGGATATTTCATATCTGCTGAATTTATAAGAAAACAGGCTTATTTTACCACCTCTTCCTCATATAAGTCAAAGCGGTGCTCTATATGCTGCTGCTGCCTCTTACTTGACTCCATCTTTACAGAGTTTTTTGACCGGGAAATGAACTTTAACTTGATTACATTGGGTGCAAAAATACTAAATGTTTATAAAGCATAAACCGTTCACCATATTAGAAATGCTTTCTTCTTATGGAGGTGAAAACCCTTCTTCGGACCTCTCCCCACCGGGTCTCTATTAAGAGCTCAGAGCTTTGAATTAAATTAAGGGTTACAAGAGCTACATATTTCAAAATCCCTTTCTCAGTTGTTTTAATGTAGGCTAGCGTGCAGAGAACGGCCCAAATGAGACGATTCAGATTCACAATAAACGACGCCATAAACTGCAATCACCAACATTTTATTCCATAACGGTTCATTGACAGAACCAACCACTTAACAACCCAGTGGATGATAATATGCATTTCTTTGGGATTAATAAAACTGTTTATCTTGAGGGGAAGCTTGCCCGGATCGGTTGAGGCCTTTCACTGTCTGGGTTGCTAACAAATTAACAAATCACATCGTGCTTGATTAGTTGCCAGGTAACCAATGGAGTTTCCAGGGAAGCGTAAGACACATACAGTGATGCATGACATATTGGGGGCCCTTTACAGTTCTATAGACTATAAGTATAAAAAGATTACATGCAAGTCCTAAAACCAGGCACAGAGACAGCAACAAATGAGCTAAACTATCATACTTAATTACTTATTTATATACTATAAAAAAATATTGTCACTGCAGGATATGTGTGAACCTCAAGGATTCGGAGGTGAAACAAGAGTTTTTTTCAGTCAACAGGAAGACTAATGGGTGTAACAGAAGATTCTCTGGGCTCTCAGCTTTGTGTGTATCATGTCATGTGCACAGGACACTTTTGAAGATCTCAGAAGAATCGTCAATGCTCATCAGCCTGGAAATCCTTGCAAAACCTTCTCTTTGGACAGCATTGTCAGATTGTTTAGAAAAAAAGGAAAATTGTTATCCCTGGAGGGTTGAAAAAACAAAGTTCACTCGCAGTGCAGCGTTTGTGCACATCACAAAAGAACCCAACACAAATTCTAAGCACCTCTAGGCCTGTTAAGATGTCTGTGTAACATAGTGGAAGTTCCTTACATTTTTATTATATTCTTGCATTGTTTTTGTGAACTTTAATGTGCTGATCACTACCAGTCGAGACGTTATTGGCAGCTGAAGTGGAACTTGTCTCTTGTACCTGGCTTGGGTGTGATACGTCTCTGAGGATTAAAAAACAACAGGTGGAGGGATTTTGTGGCCCAAACAAAGTGGATGTCTTCTGGAATAATGGCTCCAGAATAATAAAAAAAACACAATTCTTTGTTAGGTGAAGGTGTCATTTTACCATGCACCACCATATTTCTAAAAAAGATTTAGTCTATTTGTATAACAAAGGTGAATAGTAAAAAAAAAAATGAATATCATAAAAAATACTGTTAAAGAAAACCTAACAAAAATAAAGACTTTAACCGTCAACACTGGCATATTTTACATGTAATGCAGACTAAATCTAAAGACTAATTATCTGTGCTGGAACAGATTTTGCTTTGATTAGTCACTACTGTACACCCGTGGCTATGATACTGGTTACAAATTGCTTAGACCGGCTAAACCAGAGGTGAGGTGTTCAGCAAGTATTACAACACACAAAAGCTTATCTTAGGTTCTGTACAATTTTTTCTTTGTCAACAGGCACCTCCTCATTCAGGTGCAAATGTGGAACAGATGACAAGCAGAGATATGCTAATTTAAGTGGTAAGTATGTTTTTACAGATTCACTGAATCCTTATTCTCATACTTTATAATGAATGACAAGATGGGGGAAAACAATTGCAGCTAAATTCTAGCTTATAAAAAGAAAATGCTCCCATTCCTAAATGCTGAAGGAGCTCAGTCAGTGCAGACGTTACCCAAACTAATACAGACTCAGGAACCCTTTATTTTCCCCCCAACTGTCCCAAAGTATTTATTAAGGCGATCTTTAGTTCCTTAATACACAATTTCCATACCAAAGTAAATTGTTGGTGTCTAGAGATACTGCTTCATGCGTGTTGTACTAAAAAACTGATTAAAGACACCTCAAATCAAAGACAGCTCACAGCTGGTCTTTGGAAATAAACCATTTCAAAGCGGCTATGGCATTTCTCTGTGGGTTCAGTTGCTTGACTGGTCAGTGAAGCAGCACAGGTAGAGGATACAGATGCAGATGTTTTATAAGAAGCGACACATAGGAGACATCATTCGAGGGGAAAACTCCTCCCTTTTCCTACAACAGAGGATCTCTCAGTACAGTCTGCAGCTCTTAATGCTCTTAGTGTATCCTTTTGTATGAGTTCCACCGTGAAGAGGATCAGTCATGCCTTCGCTCAGACTCACAAAAGAAAATGGAGCATGAGCACCGAATTTAGACGTGTTGCCAGATGTTTTGGTGATGAAAAGACTCCTGTTGTCCCCATTTTAATAGCTGGGTATTATCGCGAATTGGCTGTCACGTTTTCTCATTTCCTCATTGCGATAAATGGAGACAGAGCGGGTAGATAATGAAGAGTCAAATAACCTTTAGAGGGGAAAATGTTAATGTGAAATACTTTAAGGCTGGACAACAGGGTCACAAGAATATAACCCATGCACATAAAAAGAAACAACATGCTGTCATTTTGGAGCTAGAAACACTGCAAAGAAAGGAGATAGGAAACCTAGAGGATGAGGACAGATGTTGCTTAAAAACACTCAACACTAACTACAAATGCAATTCATAAACAAAACCTTCTTTGTGACCGAATTGTTTTTCACTTATTGGCATCATTCTTGCCTCTGGCAAAATGGATAAGAAAATCAATTTCAGCAGTCATTTTTACAGCTTTTATGGCTGCTCCTTCATTTGCAGAAAACAAGTTCATAAAGTACTGTGATGTGTGGGCAGCCCAGTATGGGCGTGTGTGCATGCTGTTTTGAATCCATTCTTATAATTGTGAGAGTATGAGTAGTACATTGCAGTACATTGCCCATATCTCCTGTGCATATATGTCTGAAAGGACCTTTCCTGTGATGATACTGCAGCACGGTTCAATTTTGGGGTAGAAAGAGTCAAATAAAAACAAAGTTTTGATTACCACTGAAAAAGCATAAAAACCAACGTATTCGTTAATTTTGTTACGCTCCTGAAGAGGGGCAGGCTCTCTTGGTTTGGCCCATCTTTGGGGATGTTTATGGAATCTGAAACTGATTTTCTTCCAAATTATGACTGATTTTGGATAGTCTAATGGCTGAGTGCCTCTCTGGCTAGGAGGGATCTCAGTCAGGACCGGGAGCATTGCTCACATATTGGATCCCATTCCAGCTCTTTGATCTGAGAACGCCTTTTATAATTTTGGTGCCTAATTATAATTGTGCTGAACCCATACTCATACCCATAGCTTCAGGTATGAGGGGTGTACTCATGCCCTTTTAATCTTATTGTAAACATGTGAGGTCTGAATGCTTTACCAGTGCAATGAACCCAAAATAGTTGAAAATTGAGTCTTTTTTTCTTTTAAGACAACCTACATCAGTATTTGTTTAGAAAGTAAGTACATGTGAGTGAAGGAGTCACTACTGGAAAATGCAGTTTGGACATTGTGGACGGTATTAGATTCAGCAAAATGACAGGATGACATGCAGTCAGCAATTTTGTGTTGAATAAATGTCCAAAACAGCATGGGTGATAAGAGCTCCATACCCTATGGACATGACAATAGGCTAAACAGCTGCATGATGGGATTTTCAGTATATGGGGTGGGAAAGCCATCATAGATACACAGCTCTTCCAGAAACTTATTTTTCTTATTATTTGACTTGATATAAATGCACATGTCTGCACAAAGCAACACAATCACTATGAAGAAAATGCCAATGGGGCAAACACCAAAGGTTAATCTGTCGGCATCCCTGAACAGGGTACTGCATGGCACATACTGATGGCCTTTTATTTCCTTCAACACTGCAGGGTTCCAAGGCTTTCATGTCTTCAATGAAGAGACCCACCCTTCTCAAAAGAATATCGGTTAGCTGTGTGATTAAGGGCGGTGTTATCATCTCTCTGAATGCCAGATTTCTTCTCTTCTTATTTTCATCAATTGAATTGCCATAATCAAAGCAAAAAAAACAAAACAAAAAACTAACATTTAATCCTTAATATCCTTACTTTACTTCTATCTTGGGATTCTTTTTCAAAGCTAGCATAGCAGAGAGCTTCATCATTGATAGACCTGGTCTCACATCAAAATGTGGGGCTTATGCACATACAGAATCTTAGGCCGCGCATCTCAATGCAGGCTGAGCTTGATTAAATCTGATGTGCAAACACATCATTCAGTAAAGATTAAGCAGATTGGTTTAAATGGTCTGATGTTACACAACCCTTATTAAAGGCAACACCATTTCACTTCATGTGGACGCACCGGTGCAAAAGATGTGGGGCCAATAATTTGTTTCATGATCTTTTTCCTGATACTCCCTTTCAGAGTAACTAAGGCTTAAATGAAAACTTTGTGAAAAGTAGGGCAATGCAAATTTCAGAGTTCTTCGATTTGAAGTTAGTAAAATAAAAACATAATAACTGGACCAGCTGGATGTAGTAAAATGTCAAAACTAATGACCATAATCATGCACTTCTCAACTTTTCTCTGTAAAATTAAAAAAATATGTAATTACGTACATTTTGGCACCTCATTTTATCTAAAAAAGAAAGATTTTTTAAAAGATAGTGAATAATGATACATGTCAACTGAATAAGGTAAGAGTGTGTTTAATAAGTTGATAGCACAGGTACACAGTGTTTTTTTTTAATTCTCCAACAATCTCTTTGTTTTATGCCTAGGTCAAAGTCTTACATGTACAAAAAATTGTTTAAGGAAGTGTATTATGGAACAGAGGAGATCTCAAATGAACTTATTCAACTTTGTGATGGCCATCATTTACATTTGAAAATGCTCTCTACATTGTTTGGACTCTGACAATCCACAGTTAGACAGATTCTTCATATTCATAAGTCTGAAGGGCAATGGTGTGCGTGGCAGGACTACAATGATTAAGCTGCTGCACTCTAAAAATAACTTTGCTTCACAGTTTGCTGAGGATCACATGAAAAAGCCAGAAGGGTACATAGACAAAAGTATTTTTTCTATTTATATTGTTACATTTACATTTTCAGTTACTTTGAATGAAAGAAAACCTGACACTGCAATCTGTGGTGTTGGTAAAAGTTTAAGCTATATTAGGACCTGCATGACTTGCTTTTATTTTATCTAATAATTTATTAATGTATTTTTCTGGAAAACGTCAGGGCATCCCAAAAGCCCAAATCTCTACAAAAAGTGTGTCATGCTTCAGACAACTCAAATTCTGATCTTTCATCTAGTAGACATGTTAAAGAGTGTCTGAGTGACTAGATCATGTGAGGTAGCCCAGTGCCATCTGACTGAGAAGAATTTACTGGAAAATGTATGTATGCATGGGGTTAATTTGTCTTTCTGGGTTTTCAACTTTGAGATCTTGTATGAAAGCCTGATACAGAAATTTTGGCAGGGTTTACAAATGATCAATTCAGAGCCTTTATATCAGTTATCAGTACTGAGGCACGCACTGCAAAAATCCCAATTAAGCTTTTGTTAATTAAGCTTTTGGAATGGAAGTTTTAAGTACTAATTTGGCTTCAGTGTTTGAATTTAAAGGACAAGCAACCATTTCTGCTCTTCTGCTATACATTTGTACACTGGACATACATTTGCATTGGACAGGTATTGTTTAAGCGAACTGTGTAGAAATTATGATTGAAAAGGATTATTTTTACTGACACATTAGCATAAATCCCAATACCTGCTTTGCGAAACGTTCTGCCTGCAGAGCCCTGATTGGGTTTTGTCTCTGGCTACCAACAGAATTAGCTCCTGCAAAGGATTTGTTTTGAAAATGTTGGCAGTGTAATTTCAGAGTGATACTTTGTTTTATTACTTACAGCTATGACATTGTGAAGCTATTTTTCACTGGTCTCACTAGATGTATGTAGGTATCTCTGAGCTTTTGTTGTAAGACATATACTGGGAATTCAGAACAAAAGAATATTGTGCTGTCTGAATAAGGCAAAATGACAAAGAATCATCATTCACTCACTTGAAACACTTAAAAAAAAATGTTTCCCATCACAAAAATTATTTGTAGAGTAAACTTTCTATCTTATGTCTGAAGCATCAAACTGTAATAGATGCAAATACCCTGTAACCCGTCACTGATTTACTCACAAAGACATGGATGAATTCCATGATTAACCACGGAGCTCCTCATTCAGGCCATGTTGTGTCACATTACATTTCAATCACTTCCAGCCTTAGTCCACTTGTGGGGAATTTGAATAAGGAGGTCCGCTCATGGGCAGCAGCAGTTTAAACACAGACTGTACTTGTCATGCTTCCAGTGTCATTTATAATCAAGTGGTGCTGTCATGCTCCATAATGCGAGTGAGACGCTGGTCTGATGGCTAGAGACCCTAAGCATGAGAAACTGGATCTGCCAACAATGACTCAGTATCCACAAATACAGTGTATTAAAATTACTGTTATAGCTTCTGCCACTTTAGTAAGGCTGGATGGATGTTCAGTTGGTGAGGTAGTAAGTAGGAATGACATCACCCTGGGAGGGAGCCATCTTGGTGCCCTTAGCCAATAAAGACTTTTTGATAACACTTTCACATCATGCCAAGAATGAGTGAAAACGCAAAACACTGCTTATTCAAACCATGACACCTCCTGCTAATACTGCTTCAGGGCTGCTTTTTAAATTAGAAACTAATCATGACTGCTGTCGGCAAGTTTTAAGACCAAAATAAAATGATTGAAAGCACTAAAAAGAGCAATATGTTACCTGCATTCCCTATAAATAGTGACATTTATGTTGAAAAGAGTCACAAATGGGTTCCACCATAAGACCACTGATACATCAGATTGTGTATCCTTATCAGCTCATTGTGAACATGCCAGTCAGGGGTGTGTGTGTGTATGTGATTGCTTATGAAACAGGCTAGATAACATCTAAATAGCCAATAATTCCATCTTATTGGCTTGGTTTGAAGTCCAAATGTGAACGCACCCATCTGGAAAAATCACATCATACATAAAGAGATAAACTCCAAAGGCTGTTTCTAAAAGGGAATGTGAGAAGAAGAAAAAAAAAAGTCTGAATCAGACTACCTTATCTGAATCTGGCGCCTTACCTTGAATTCCTCCAGTATTTTGTAGGTTTTCCCTCGGTACTCGCAAAAGTTTTTAACCTCTTTGCACTCCGGGCAGCACCCGTTGTGCTCCACTTTGGTGCACTTGGGGTGCAGTTTGGGGCACTCGGGCTGGTCGCACACGGGCCCGTCCTCCGTGCACACGCACGGACAGTTCGAGTGTCCCGGGTAGAAGCGCTCCCCGAGTTTGTAGACGAAGCCGCTGTCGTCCACGCAGCCTTTGCCCCGGTAGTCATCGAAAACCATGCTCTCGGCCGCGCTCCGCTCCGCCTCGTCCGCGGCGTAATCCTCGGGGTCGCTGACCGTGGCCGGACACACGGCGCTCAGGGCCAGCAGGAGGACCAGGGCGGCCGGGGGGAGAGGGCCCATCCTCCGCCGAGCCATCGACATCCACATTTCAGCACGACTACGTGGATGTCATGTTTTTCTAAGCTCCCGATATCCTATCCGGATCAGTCCAGAGCTTTATTATCACCATCATCATCACCATCATCATCATAATCATCACGTATACGAGATGGGCTGCGGTGGAGAGAAAAATCATAACAGTTGAGCTAATGGAGGTTCAAGGTTGCTGTCTGTTTGCACATTATTAGAAATCAGCATCAGCTCACTACGGGGTACTCTTTTATTTTTCTTTCCGCATGTTAATGTTTTTCTCCTTGCTGCGACCACTTCTAATAGGTGGGGTACACATAGACACAAAATGGATTCGTTATGGCAACTCAACAGGTTAATGCCTTTTTCTCATGAAAGCATATGTAACAAAAGAGAAAGCCTCTGTTCTACGGCATATGTTCCATGCAAATGATTCTTCCCGTGCAAAATCACAGCAGCAGCAACAACAAAGGCTCGATTTATTATCTGAAGATGGTGAAAGATATGATCATTTCCCCCTTCAAGAAAAGAAAAGACAATAGACTGCACAATATGAAACTTTATGACACGGATCAAAGACAACAGGTAGCTTTAGTCATTTTATAATTTGCTTTAATATCGTGATTATTCTGATCACTTGGATTGCATTTGACTTTTTATGGTGACCTATTAGTCCTAAATCAGCCTTTTAAATGCGCAAATAGCCCGAAACATTGTTAATGCGCAATCATTTAACTCACCCATTCAAGGAGGATACCCACGTAAAACATTCAGACAGTTTGAGGATCAAAGAGGTTTAGAATAATCTTTCTTTTAGAGGTTTGTATCACAGCTAGTCTAAATTTAAAGGGCAACAAATGATGTACATCAGGGGGAAAAAAGCAAACTCACCGCGGTTTAAATCGCTTGGTATCGTTCAAATGTGGAGCCAGGATAACCGACACATAGAGGGCTGGAGCAGATCACAGATAGTCGCTTTTACTATTGGAAACTTCTCTCGATGCACACGGTAAATTCGCCAGGTTCCACGAGTAACTGTAATCCCCCTGGCTTGTCGTAGTTTTTTTGGGCTCAAAAGCTATTAGAGAGCCACCTTTTGGAAATTCGCCTCCCTCTTTTCCAGCGCATAGAAAATGACATCCACGAAAAAGTAGGTCTTCTTCATAATTATCCCCATCCGACTCACCTCTTTGATTAAAAACATGCAGTTCACCTCCAACAGCATGCGGTACGCACAGGGGGATAAGAAATAGAAAATACTACCCCAAAAAAATCCTATGTCGCGTTCCCTGAGTATCCCAAGTCAATCAGTATTTCCAAAGGATGCAGGTGGATGCGAGAGAGCGGCAGTCGGTTTTGTTGCACATATGCGTGTGTACATCCAGCGGTTGCGTGACAAATAAGAATCCTCATGGGTCAGTTAAAGAGCCTTAAAAATGATAAAACCAAAGCGAGACTAAAGAGAGTTATTATTGGATTTTTGCCGTCGAGGTTGCATTCATCGTCAAAAGGCGAGGTTTTGAGGACTCCGACTTTCAGCACCTTGGAGAGCGACTGTCTCCTGCGTCCTGCACCAGCAGAGCAGAGCGCACCCCCCCCCACCCCCCAACCCCCAACCCCCCCACCCTCGTGACACCCACAGCCACAACAGCCCTCACAATCCGTGGACAAATACTCGATTACATATCTGGAAGTCGTCTCGCAAGAGAAAAAAAATAGCTGAACGTAAGTAACAGGGCGAAATGAGTGGTCAGTTTTCAGAAGCGTTCCAACAGCAACAGCTGGTAGATTGAGCAGGTATACGCTCTATGTGATGAGTGATGCCCATTTTTTGTGTTTAAACTAATGCGCCTCTTTGCATGTCCACCTCAAAAGGAGACTGTGGCTGTGTGTATCCATATGTGTGTGCATGTGTGTTTATGTTATCCCGTCTTTACACAAATGACCTGCAGCTTGTTTTTTTCTGAGTCACTCCTAATTTATTGCAAATTTTACATAGACCTTTGTATTTGTTTTCTGCTGTCGGGGGACTCTGGTCTCCCCCTACAGCAATAGAAGGAAAAAAAAATACATTATGGCTTGCAGCAACATCAGCTTTATTTCACAGATGGTAGCCTATAGGGGCCACTGCCTAACTACATTTACTCTGAGCACATGACTGAGTGAAATCAGAAGACCATCACTTAATTAGATATTCCCATGAGAAATCCTGAACATTTTAACAACTGCAGCATTATGGTCCAGAACCCACTGCCCATTTGGAAAGAATGCAGCAAAAAATACTGAGAGTAGAGCAACATACCATATAAATAAAAATAAATGGAACTTCTGTCTTTATTTCTTTCTATTCTTCAATATTTTGATTAAACATCCTTGCTTTACCTGCACATTTGATTAATCATTATACAGTATTTACAGGCTTTTTTAAATAATGCAGACTTTTTAGTGACTATAAGCTGTCCAGCCCCAGAGGCAGCAAAGCAAGTCCAAACCATGGTGTTTTCACCCCCATGCTGCAAGGATGGTTTGCTCCTTTAAGGGTATCTTTGCTAAGTGGTAAATGGACTGTTCAGACATGGATCACCATGGATGGTCATATCAGACACCTTTATAGATAGGTTTTATGCTAAAATGCCTTCTGCAAGTCAGATTTTCACCCAACGTGACATTAAAAGCTGGGATAGGATTCTGGGTTGCTGTGAGACTTATTTTCCCTATCAAGTGCCCAACTCTTTAGCCGCTTTAGTGGGGATGGCCACCTAAACGACTCTCAATATCCCTCATGGCCTAATTACTTACCTCAAATCATTTAGACTGCTTTTTAAAATCCTGGCTAGGTTCACAGTCCTTCACAATATTCTCTAAAGGCACTAAAGAGCTCCTTAGATCTTTGCTTGATAACACTACACACTCCAAATGTCGTACACCAGGAATCAGAAGTCAGGGGTTCAAATAAGGTAGGGCTCATATCATAATGAGGTTCGCACTGAGAGAAACTGTGGAACTCCTGATTCAGTGTCAAACACCATGACAGGGTACTTAATTTTTTCCATGGTGAACCTAGTTTAACCCATCTCTCATGGTGATTCCCTTTATTAAATATTTAGTGATAATGGTGCAGAGAATGAATAGAAAAATCTATTAAATAAAACAAAAGTTTGAAACTGTTTTTTGTGTGACTCAAATGCTAAATGCTAAAAGCTGCTGTTTATGTCCGGGGCCATGTCTCCTTTAAATATAGTTATTGACTGCAAACTGCAAGCCTGCATTCTTGAAACACTGTTTCAGTAAACACAGCATCAGTCTCACACTTGGCAATGCTCAGCCAACCCAACTAAAACTCTCAGAACAGTGTGATAGCCAGCTCCTGTTGACACAGTTTAAATAATTACTTTTAATTCTTTAGAGTCAAAGAACTCATTTGAGAGCTCATATATATATATATATATGTGTATATATATATCAGCTATGATTTGGCAAACTAACAGTGCATCTGAGTTGAGGAAGGAAGTTGCTTAGGCTGTGAGAAAGTGCAGGAAATGCCACTGAGAATGATCATGCAGTACTTGGTATCTTAAAAAGGTTAGCAAGTATTTGAAATGCAGATGGGGCGAAAGCTGTGATCATCAAAAAAAAGCAAACTTGGATTGTCAAACTCTAAATAACATGGGAAAAATAGATAACTGTGACATTATGCAAAAACAAAAGGGCACACTATTAAATGGGGAAGGCATATTTTGTTTTCGTATGGCGTTTGCATTCTTTCATTATGTCCCTTCACCAGTCAGCATTTAATCATGGTGAGTGTGATTGTGTTGGAGTGTGTGTAGTTCAGGTGTAAGGACTGTCATCTGCCCTACCTCACCAGGACCATATGAAAACGTGAATTCAGCAAGACACCGAAGCCCATGTTGCCTTTGATGGATCTGTCAGTGCACGATGGGCGAAAAACACTGAATAAACCAGGAAGTGCTGCATGAGTGTTTGTGTGAGTGGCTGAATGCAGTCTGTAGTGTTAAAGTGCTTTGAGTGCTCAACCCAACTCGAAAAGCTCTATTTAAGGACAGTCCATTTACCATTCCATTTAACACCCCAACCCCCAGCTGCCATACTCTATTCTTTTCTAATTCTGATTTTTCATCTCTATATCTGTCAGCACACGAGGCACGTGCTGACAGATGTGTTTCCTGCCAGATTACAAAACCCATAAGGAATCAAATGATCCTTTGTGGTCTCTAAATGCATGTCTCCCTTAGACATTCATCTTTCTTCAGGATAAAAAAAGAATTAATCATTTAGCATGCATTACAAAGTGTGCAGAACTATGCACAACAAATAGTTCCTCACCCCCCCCACTTCTCTGTAAAGAGACATCTTGGCTGTTGACCTGGTTCCAAAGAAAAAGAACACTTATGGTTTGTGAAGTCTATCGCGCTATATCATCCTCCAATTCTCACAGCATCTCTTGCAATAGAACCTGTACAAGTATATATATATATACATCATTTATTAAATCTGACATTGCACTCGGGTAAATGTTGGATCCTAATGTGTGATGTGTTGTCTGAAAAAGCCGGCCAGCCACTCCGGCATGCCATGGTCCATTAGGCCTTCACTAAGGCTCACACAGAACACGGGTTGGATGATACAAAACATCAGCAGTACCATGAAATGTTCCGGGGCAACCACTTTTACTGACACACTACCTGTGTCTTACAGCCGGGTTACGGGTTTTGTGCCGGAGTATCGCTGCTTTCTCATGACATTTTCCTGAGCCCCATAACAGATGTGTTTACATCTCAGTCTTAGTTAATGTGAGGCAAACAAGTGCCAGCCAACAAGTCTTGGTTCCAATTCAATCAACTAATGGAAAGCGAGCCCAGTGCCAACCCCTCCTTCTACCTCCTGCCTTCCACCTCCTCCATTTTCCCGCAGCAACACATTCACTGCTGCGTAGTCTGTACCAAATGTTATAATGGTTTTGCCATTAGGACTACATTTATAGCCTGCTGGCAGGTCTCGGGCATTATATTTGGTCGCAGCTATTCATGCTAACTTATTAAACTGAATGCCAGGAAGAGGGAAAAGAGAGCTAGTAGAGGAGAGGGGGGAAAATAGGCAAGAAGCAGCCAGCAGCGGGGAGAGAGGGACCTCACTAAATCAGGACTTTTGTGGAAGTGAAGCATACATTTTCCTTCTTGCATAGAAAAAAAGGTTATACAAGATATTGTGGAGCTTTTGCAGAGTTGTCTCTGGTAGAGCATTTTATGTCCATCAGTGTATTTTTTTGTTTGTAGCTTGAAATTAGTATTGTAGCCACATATTTATTTAGACAAATATAATCCACGGGTTGAGCTCCTGTGAATTCGACTGTGTCAACAATGTCAACCCACTTCTGCTTATCTGATCCTTGCTTTTGTTTGAAAAAAGTAAGTCTATTAGAGTCATGAATTTTTACTGTTGTTTCACTAAATTGAACATATAAGCAAATAAATAACAGATGAGGAAATAACAAATAGTCCCAGTACTTTCGATATGAGGTGTACCATAAGATTTTCTAATTCATTAATCCCAAATACTTATAAATATATCAGGTTTAAATTTGCTGCCGTGCAAAATATTAACTTTGTCAAGCAATATGACATACATTTTGAATGAGAGCAAAAAGTTGAATTCTGTTTTTGTGGTGTGGTTGATTTTGCATGGTCATGTTTTAGCAAATTGTGCGCTGTGGGAATTTTAGGACCTAAATGTTTAAATCATAGCAAATCAAAGGAAATTGCATGCCGTCCCTCCACACTGTGTCCGCAGATGCACCTTACTCTGTGGTCCTGTAAACCCAAACCCGTGTTGCTATTATTACAGTTAACATTGACCGATTTTATCTCTGCACAAGCAAGGGGGAAAATACTATTTTTTACCTCTGGTTATGAGCATGGAGGAGTAAGCTCAGTGGTGACTGGGGAAAAATAAGTATGTGACGGTTTCAGTTTCCTGGTGGAACGTGATTTTTCCTTTGGCATTTCTTATCCCAGCTGTGTGTGTAACCATGCCCCTGTGGGCACTGGCATTTTCCACCAAGTTAGAATAAGAGCTCCTTTCTCCTCCCATAGGGGACATGTAGAGGCTCTCCGATTCGTCCTCTCCAAAGGCTGACGATGCTTCAGCAGCTTCGGGGAGGTACTCAGCACTGGGACTGTGTCGCTGTGGTTGGTTGCCTTTTAATGACTCTACTGCTTTAGACATGCAAATAGAGTTGAAGTGGAGAGAAGGCCTGGAGGAACGCTTTGGCATATGAATAAAATGTAATATACTGGATTTTATGCTGTAATATGGGACTGAGTCGAATGAATGGATGACAGCCTTAATTGAAAACCAATAACACTTTCATCATGAATTATATGACAATGTATGACTAAATTACCTATCTGTTAACATACAAGATACTCAACACATTCCACTTATATGTATTTTAATTCTGCATAAAGTATTTCTACTGACCTTTAGTCTTTTCAATTGAAAACACATGATATATAAACAAAATACAACAGCTTTGCTGTAAAAATTCAAGTGATAGAAACACGAGGTCAAAAAGACATTGAGTGTCTGCCAGTTCTGCAGAAATATGAATGAATTAACATAACTATAGATGTGCAGTGTGGATGAGTATTTAAAGTGTTCATGAAGTATTTTTCATGACTTGAGTATTGCCACTTTCTACAAGGAAAAATACTTTTAAAGAAAAGTTTACAATGCACAAAGTTCTCCAATGGAAATGTTCACATTGGTTGTTTATTTTTATCTTTAAATGCAACCCACTATGGCATCCTGTAAAAGATCCACTCTTACAAGCAGACTGCATTCTGGAATCTGCTAAAGAGATATGAGGAAAGACGTTCAGGAAGCACTGTAATGTATATTTATGTGTTGATTATGCCGGTTTTATACCAACAAATGACCAGAGGATTTTTTCTACACAGTTACATCCACTAATTATAACACTGTTGACATCTCCTGTTTGGGTACAGACGAAAACATAAAATGGGTGACAATTACGGCTTATGCTTGTTTGGAGGACAGTTATCTTAAGAGATGGGCATTGAAAATAAGCTGTCTTGACAATATGTCATGTAGCAATCTTCATGCATATTGTTACACTAAGTGATTTTTTTCTAACTAAGTCCATACTATACACAATAAATAACACATTTGCCTTAAAATAGCAATCACCCCAACAGCTTTTGTGAGCTATATTATTAATCTTAAGTAAAAGTAGCTGACGTGAGCTGAGATAGGATTGGATAGCATAAACATTCATGTTTATATTGCCAAGGCACACACAAAAATACTGTTTCAATGTAAAGGTCCTGTTGTGATGTGCTTCTCAATTTATATCACAATATGCCATGCACCAAATTTTTATTGTATGTATAACTCTTTTCAAAAGCTTAATTCAAAACACAAACAAAACATGTTTTTCTTCTAATTTTTGTGTTGTATTTGGTCTGAAATTAATTTCTGGACACAGTAACTGATACTTTTTATCATCACATTAAAGGACAGTTTAGTGACTTGTAGGTCTTCAATTTCACAGTTTATAATGGCTGTTGTTTTTACAGTGTTAAAACATGATGATATTAAGCAATGCTTTTGCCCTGTCTTTTCCTCACTTGCGTGATGCTATTTTCCAGTTCTTGGCTTCACGACAGCGTTAGTCAGCCAAATTTATGGCCCTCCCTGCTCCGGTTTGTAAGCCATTTTGTCAGTCCTCGATGTTAACAGTCACCCAGATGTATGCACACGATTGGTTTAATCTTTTTGCGCAGCTAATTTAAAGATGAAAATGGCTCATGATGAAAATGTGTACATACAGTCAAACAAACACTGTGTTTTCACAAGATGCTATCATTTTTTCTGGTTTAACTGTGCACTCCCTGAGTTGTTCTTGTCCCACATGCAAGCTATGTAGTTGAATCTTCAACTTAATCAGCTGTCACAGTTATCTAAATGCTTTTGGATGTGCGGCACCCCCCCGTATCCACTCACGGCACAGTCTGAGCTCTACTTCTGCACAGTGAGAAGTCATGCTTGCTGGTATTATCTGCTTTGAGTCAGCTTCGGAACGACATAATGTGATACAATACCGGCGTCCTCTGTTTCCACAGCACTCATAAGACACTAGGGAGGTGCAGTGCATCCCAGCATTCAGCAATTAGACTGATTGTCACCACACTCAAAGGGTGCCAGTCATCAGCGTAATGTATTCATCTGTAATCACCAATGATTACAGTAACCCCTGAAATTGTCAACCATTGAACGGTGCCCTTTGTGTAACTGGCAAGATTCTCCCTGCTGTCACCAAAACCTGCTTTAAAAAACACATTCAGAGTTGTACTTATCAGACATTATTGTTATTAGCTAAAGCTTTAAATTTGAAGATGTCTCACCGCACAGTTTCTATTTAAGATGGTTGAAAACGGCATCATCTTAAAGTAAATGTCAGCTGAATTAGCTGACAGCTACTTTTGTGTCTGTGTTTACGGAGAACAGATCAGACTAGGCTGTATGTAATTGTTCACCTATAATCAAATTCTTTGAAATGTCTTGTTTATTGTGATGGCTTTAAATTATAGTCTCAGCCCTCCATGGCTTTCTGTTCCTTCTTGCCAGAGCCTGTGTTGTTTTACTACCAATCTTTTTTGTAAGAATTTAGAACTTGGCCACGTAAGCAATTAACAGTATTTTCAAAAGAAGGGTATTGTGTGATTTTAGTAACATATTTTGGATTGCCTCACAGTACGCTGAATCAAATCCTTTTCTACTAAGTTTGCATATTTTGCACTCACACGGTCCTGTACGCTCTCCGTGATGTCCACACTCCACTGCAGTAAATTATCATCCCTTAGATTCCGTTGTAGTATCTTTTTGAGGGTTACTTTTCCCATGTGATTTGTCTTGCTTTTCTGCCTGTGCTTCTCATGTTACCTGTGGAATGTTTGTATTCAGAACATCTGTTTTGTCCTGCTTGCTCACTCTTCTGTTTACCTGCAAACATTCGTTCTCCCTTTAATTCACTTTGTGTTCAGTCTGCTGAGTCCTTTTTTGGTCACTTCTGGTTTGATTCTCTTTGGACTTTACATCTGGTGAATTCTAATACGTTTTTATCCCCCAGACTCTCCAAAGGTCTATTTTTCCCCCTCTCACAAGTATCATATTCTTTTGATAAGGGGTCATCTTCCTCTGGTTGCTCTTCATTTTATTCATCCTAACAGAATCCTTAGTGAAAAATGCCAGTTAAACAGTCAGTTTTACTGAAAAGAAAAGAATCCAAATTTGAAACTTGAGAAAAAAGAAAAGTGAGCTCAACAATTTAATCAGACCTCCTCATGTTCCCCAGCAACATCCCAGGTTCATGTCAGAAAAAAAGCAGATTTATTTTCTTGCACTGTTTTTCATATCCAGAAGTGTGGAACTAGCATAATGCATGCGCTATAAATTTGGAGGCAGGCCACTGGAACTTTGATTAGCAGCTCGATATTTCTCTCTCCATGCCTCCTGATTGCTGCTGGAACTGGCCTTGCGTTCTCTTTCCTTTTCTTGTAAAGCCAAATTGTGGATATAGAGACAGACACGGCTTAAATGTGAAAGATTTGAACATATGTGCAGGTCATATTTCTTAGCATGTTCATGCAGCTCATCATAAATCACACAGACAATGATAATAATTTCAATGATTTGATTCCTTTGTTTGACTGGTGTGATTGGATTTTTTGGTCCTAATTCTAAACTCAGGAGTTTGCATTTGACCTTTCTGAGAAATATGTTTAAATAAAAATAAATTGACTTCATTACAATCATATTTCTTATATTATATTATAAATGGAAAGAAAATCCCAATATGCTCTTTAACTAATAACTTTTATTTTAAAGTGATCAATTTTAAAGTTGAATATAAAGCGCCTGACTTCCCTGCAAAGAGAGAAACTCAGAAAGTCTAGGAATAGTTATCCTCTCTTCCAGTCAAATTCTTCTTCAATTGAGTGTTGCAACTCAATTTATTTGTCAGTGTTTGACAAGCTTCACTTAAGTTTATCACTAAATGGTATTCATAAAAAATGTGCGCTATTTGCCGAATTTAGAGTGCTGGGTGTAAACAGCTGGTCGCTCCTTCGTGGACTCATAATTATCCAGTGGCATAAAAACCTGCACACGGTCTCTCTTAATCTTTTCACTTTTCTGTGACACACAGACTGTTTCTCCTGGGTGCTTCCATCTGTATCAAACTCCTCTCACCACGGAGACTTTCATTGCCTCAATCGCTCACTCTGCTCATCCCCTTCTTCATCAGCTTTCTTTCTTCTATCTAATATCGCTGATTCCATGAGATGCAGAGGTGGGAATAGTAACCCGCCGAGGAGCTGACATCACCACTGCAGATGGCGAAATATGGATTTGTGCACTGTACTAACAAGACCAGGTGTTTCACCACTGGAGACATGCATTTATAAAGAGAGTGCAGATGAAATACAAACCCATTTACCTTCTAAGTGTGTGCAGTGTGCAGCACGACCAACATCTGGTGTGCTTTTAATATTAATGCCCTTCTCAATTTAGAAAAGTGCTTACCAGACATATACAGTGAATGATTCCTGACTTGGCGGCTAATTGTTTTGTGAGTAGAGCAATGACAATTACTAAAAAACTGTGACAAATAGAATTTATCTCAGCGCTCCATACTCAGTCTGTATTATAAAAAAGGTCAACAGACACCTTAGTTTCTCTGTTATTATACAATAACTAATTACTGGTGGACCCTAGAGATATATGTTATTACATGTTACTCACTGAAACTGCTGTCAAGGCACAGTTGCACAAGCTGTTAATGTTCATAGGTTGTTACAATATTTGTGAAAAATAAGTAATTAACTATAATAATAAAATTGTTCATGAATTGCAATGTTTTAAACCTAAAGAGAAGTGCCACTAAAGCTTTTCTTTTTCGCTCTGTTGGTTTAATTTCTCAGTCTGCAGCCTAAGATAGGATAAAATACTATTTTTTATTGACATAGATCTAAAGGAAAAGTTACAGTAGATTAAATGATTAGATTTACTGTGCAGAGAAATTTTAAACTTTTTTTTTTACAACTATTGGAAGAGCTCAGCGCAATATCCAATTTTATGACCCAAAAAGCTTTGCTTGTCAAATTGAATCAGACGTAATGCTGTTGGCTCTAATCGATGGAGGTCAAAATATGGAGTTTGTTTCAGTGTTTATTCCATTGCAGTGGCACATTGCTTCAGTCCAGACCAAAAGCAAGTCAATTCCTTTGGAAATAAAATAAAAAAGACATCTATATGAAAAAACCCTTGTTTTTTCTACATTGAACTACTAAGTGTTTTCTTCTTAGAATTTGAAGGGGTTTACATTTATTAGTGCTATTTCTAGTTAGGGCTTCAAAGATTCAGTTTCAGAACATTATCTTTCATTATCATGATGGACATAATGAGTGTATTTTAAGAAAATAAACCATTAACATTTGCCCCCTTTCACTCACTACCTCCATTTTATAGCTGAAAAAGGCTTGTTATGCTTTTACTATAAAACCAATGGGAAGTCATTTAGAAAAGATGTTGTTTTGTGAGTGGCAAGAAAGCAAAGTTTTGTGTTTCTGCTCTTAAAAAGTAAGAAACTACTTCTTTAAGTTCCTTAAAATGACTTACAACATTGGAGCTATAAACTGAAATATTTCAGTCAGACTGGGACTAAGCTGAAGAGGCAGTGGAGGGCTCCATATTCCTGGACAGACTGGACCGGAAATGCATCACTGAGGCTATTTTCAAAACAAGACACGACAGACCAAATAAATATAAAAAATCATTACAACTTTATGAGCAAGATGCTGTATATAATCTTTACAATGATGATGAAAGGTGCATATTTCCTTGCAGCCATCTGTTGAGGCAGTAACATCAGAGTCAGTGACTCAAAGAACAGAACAAACTGATAAAAGAAAAGCTGGCACTGTGCAGAGGACTGCTCTGAAGTCCCTGGAGCTGATTATGCAAAGAACAGTGCTGCAAAAGCCACCCAGCATAATGGAAAATACTGTACACACTCTAACAATGGAGTGCTATAAGTCAGAGGCTCTTTATGTGCATCATCTGTTTAACCCACAAGAATATCTTTAAAGTTAGCTGTTTTTACAATGTGATCATTTAATTATTTGTCCTCAGTATGCTTTTATTCCTTGTTTTCCATCTTGCATTTATTTTTGTTATTCCATATTTTTCTGTCACATCATAAAGTGTTTGTCCCTATTTAAAAATGTCTGCTCAGATTAAATAATCTTATATTGAAATATTGATAATTAATCTAAAACTAATCTCTTCACAAAACATCTAACAAAAGGGTACCAGTGCTATAAAAAGCAGACACCCTGCTTAATTATTAACATCTTTATCCCTTATATAAAGTAAGAAGTCAATTCAAGTTATTGTGGGAGGGTAATGAAACTAGATTAATTATTTGGTTCTTTGGAAGCTTTTTAAGCAAAAAAACAAAACAAAAAGAGCCAATGCTGTCATTAAATATTTAAACACAAAGCTTGTACATGGTAAAATACGATAAATCCCTGCTCAGTTGTACAATTCTTGTCATATATGCTTAAAATATACAAAACCATGACATCAATTTATGACAATGAATCTAAACCTTTGTCCCAGTGTCCTACCACATCCAGTGATATAAAGCTTACAAACATATCTATACATCATTAAAAAACAACAAAAAACATCTTGGCTTTGTGATTGATTTAGTTGTTTGCTGATTTGAAGTAAACCACAATGCAACAGCTATGAACATCAGTCACCGAAACAACAGAATTGAGAATATCTGCTTGTCTGCAGGGTAATTTCCTGACGGAATACCCCATGGTTTATTGCTCCCTATGTTCTCATCAGCCAGTGTTTGGCCATTGCCCACTGTGCAAGTAAATTTAGCTCTGAGAAAGCTATCAATTATATAAATGTGATGACCAACCAAGTCCTCATGGACAGAACAGTCACAACAGCAGCCTGGCTAGCTGACTCACTGGAGCGGAACTGACTGAGCAGATGATTTAGCCTTCATCTTTTCCAACGGTGGCAGTCGGGCTTCTTGAACAGTTGGGAATAGTTCAGACAAAAACATATCATATGTGTAGTAAACATCTAAGTTAACCTGAACATCTAAGTTAATCTAAATTAACCTGAACAAGAACATAAGACATGAGTTCACCACCAAGTCATTTTCGTCTGGAGTCTATGTACTGTACATGTAATATAAAGTGCTGCATAATGTATAAAGTGCACACTAAAAACACAAAGCCCTTATGGAACCAAGCGATGGAAATAGATGACATTCAGCCTGATGGACAATTAAATAAATAAATACAATGTTAACCTCTCTATTCATGTTTTTTTCTCTCAATGGTGTTAGTTGTCAAATAAAAAAAAACAGAAACCAGGTAAAACATGGAGCTGACAAGTGGAAAAACTATTTTTGGTCTCAACATGAAAACTTCACTTCCAGTGTCAAGTATGTGGCCAGTAAAACCTTCTTTTTAGAAAAGCATTGCGTGACCTGTTGTAAGCTTTGCCCTTTTTTTACTGGAATTTCTTGTCACATTTACTGGGGGCTCGTAAAAACTTTATAGCTGTGTCGAAAATCTTGCAAATTATCTTCAACAAAATGAATTAGAAAAAAAAAAAAAAAAACTCAACGGTTCTTCCAGGGAACTCTATTTGATTCAGCAGTTCAGTCTATATCTGTGAGGAGAAGACAGGCCTGTAAAAGTGACTTAGCTTGTTAGAGCAGCTGCCTGCCTCCCCCATGCATTCACATGCATAATGCATCACTGCGCCATCTTTCATTCCCTTGTCTAAATAGGAGGCCTGCCCCCATACCACTCAGAGCAGCGAGAGGACAGGCTGAGCTGGCAGGCTTTGGCAGTGGACACCTTGGATCCATCTAATATATGCCCGAACTGTGGACCTGTCAACTCCGCTAACACTCCCAGGTATGGGATGAAACCTATCAAGAGACTAACGCACCCCGTCATACGAACGGTATGCTTCACAACATACTGTTCATCCAGGTTACACTTTCTTCCATGCTGGGACAAAATGGTGATCACTATCTTCTTATCAAAGTTGCGACACTCCGTCAGCCATGGTGATAACAGCATATACTACACTGGTACAAGACACAACAGGATAGTATTAGAATATGTTTTTAAACTTACCATCAGGGGGAAGATAGTACACCACTTGCCAAAATATTCACTTATGAAATAAGTCAGTCAAAGCACGGAGCTATTAAGGGAGCACTGTTCTTAATTAGTTGAAGACATAAACTCTTTAGATGAGTCGATAAGAAGCAGCCGACTAATGCGATCTCCAGCAGATTGAAAAGCATTTAAGGCAAAGTACCAGTGACTGCTCAAATGGGATTGCAGCCACTGCTTTGTCACATCAGCATTTAGCGGCCCTACGCCACAGCACTGTGGCTGCCCCGGAGGGAAAAAGGGGACTGAGTCGTTATTAATGTGCCTAGATGGCCCAGGTTTGGGTTTTTATTTAGCTTTTCTACGGCATGGATTAGCCAGTTTATCACAGTTTCTTCGGAAAAGTCAATACTCATCCTGCTTTTAAAACTTATGAAGATTAAGATTTACAGTTTCGGCAGTCACAACAATTAATCATCAGTAGGGTATGAATATAGAGACAAAGGCTCCAAATGAGGAGAAACATAAGGTGCCCAGTGACCATGTGACACAAACAGCTTCAATGTACTTTGTGTAATTGACTGTTGGTGGAGCTGGAAACTTTCCAAAGCAAATACAAACATCTGACATAACAGATTACATGAAATTCGGTGCAGTTGTATTTGTTTTGTGCCTGTTCAAACTCATCTGAAGGAATTTCGAATAGATTGGGCGATCATTATAGCGCTGCCGCAGCTGCTTGGAGGTTTATAGAACATGTGGTGTCAATCATGATGGTGAAGAGCTCTCTTTAACATGTGCTTAAACTCCTTCTGATATTTAATTAGGCTGAGATCCAAACCATGATATAAACTCCATCTGTGACAAAACAGTTACCAGATCCCCTCATTTCAGGGGTTCAGTTTGTTTCTTTGAAGGTGCATATTTCCCAAGAGGGAAGGTTGCAGGGTAAATAAGGATACTATAACTTCTCCAGGGGGGGACCATGAAAGTCTTTTCCAGATATGGTATCAATACCTCAAACAGAAGCCATGTCACCGTGAAACTCAGAAAAAAAAAAATTCAGTGACCACTTTTTTCCTGCTGTTGGAACCCGGAGGGAGAAAGTGAAAAAAAAAAAACTGCAGTCACTTCCATTTCTGGGCTTGATCCATTCACCAAATGTTCTCAGTGTCATGGCATCAATTCACTTCATCACAGGGGGCCAAATAGGATAAGACATTGGGATGATCTAATTTAGTTTGAGCCGTCCCCTTGCAACCTTTAGATGTTGGGGTATTTCAGCTCGGACCACAGAGGAGAACCAACTGCTCGACTGCACCCTGCAGAGCCGTGAGTCAGATTCCCACAGTCAAAGGCTTTGCTGAGCCAAGGGTGTATAAGACAAATAATAAAACTGTAATGAATTATTGTGAGAAATAATTTGCAGAACTGCCTGCTGGAAATGCGAAGAGTCGAGTCAGAGGATGTTTCAGTCAAATTAAATGACAAAGCCGGAAGAGGAATCTGACCTGAGTCTGCGCAACAGATGATTGATTTGTTTATCCTTTTCCAGTAAGCTGCAGCGTTGAGTAGCATATCTGTGTCTGACAGATTTGTAGTATGCCATGCTGATCAGGAAACAGAGACCCAGTAGATATATAGCTATAACCTAATCTGCAAATAGTTTATGCCGGAGTTGAAACCACAGACGACACAGAAGGGAAGACGCTTCTGGATTAATCATAAAAGGCACACTAACCCAAGAGAATGGTTTCTAAAATGATTGATTTTCATTATATTGTTATATGTGTGTGCCAGTTTTAGAGCATCACTAGCTCAAGTTGGAGATAAAAGGGTTCTCAATCCAAAATATTTAATGCTATTCTCTCCGTGTTGTCTTATCTCATTTGCAGTGCTTCTTAAATCAGAAAAGGCATCTTGGACAGTTTTAATCTGCTTAATCTAAATCAGAGCTCATGAATGGAAATGGGGACTAAAAAAAAAGACTATAAGGGAGTGTGGTGAATTGTCAGGGAGGCTGAGTAGTTCTGATAAAACTGTGTCAGTTCACACAAATACAGTCCCATTTTATATTTCTGGCACTGACAGAGATAAATCTGAGATACAGTATATCAGGTAGAGCGGTGCATTAGAAACCAAGGCACACTTCGCCTGCTCAGGTATATAAGTAGTTTTAAAAAATACTTCATAAAGTACAAAGTGGAAGGATGGAGAGTGGTAAGGGAAGGACATTTTAAAGACCACGGCTTATTCATAAAGGGTGCAGCTCGGGGTTCTTGTGAGTAATGATGAGATTTTATATTGTATTGGAATGTCTCAAGTGCACAGAAATGGACTCAATAAGAGGACAACTTCTTAGAATCTTTACTTTTTCACCCACGGATGGGATGGATGTCTTTCTTATCTCAATTACTCTCTCCAATTTGTTTTGAAGTTGTTTCAGAATTCATTATCCTTGCATTCAAACAGATCTGTTGCTTTCTCCTAATCAGTGATATGATGCTACTTCATTTCATGATAAGGATTCTTCTACTTCTTCACATGTAGTTTTTTTCTCCTACCTCTTTCCCACCATATGTTCTGCTGTTCCCACTTCTCTTCATGGTGTTCGTTTTATTCATTGGTGTAACCCAGCTCAACGTTTCTGGTCCATAGGATATCTATATAAGTACTGTTGGTTGTTATTATTCTGTAATTACCCCACAAAGGTATTACATCAGCATCTTTTCTTTTTTCTATCATAGTCTCTGTATCGTTTCCTCCCTCTTCATGTATTTCTCAAAATTATCTGGTCATTTCATCTTCATTAAATTAGTTGTCTCTTTGGGTTCCGTTGAATGGTATAAAAGAAGAAAAGTATAATTATTATAATTATCATTATTATAAAAAAATATTGCGATTGTTTTTCCTTCCTATGAGCTTAATTTCTTGACCTCATTATTGTCATTACTCTTAAAAGAAATTCCTGGAAACTTAGAAGTCAGCCTTGCTGCAAATAGAATATGTCCAGTTGTAAGCATGAATGATTTAAATATACTCTACAAAAAATGTACATGTATAATGGATATAACATATTTTCTTTGAAATCTCTGTAATAGAAAAAATAAAGAAAAGACATGAGAGTGAACAATACAGCGGTGACAGAGTGCACTTTCTACCTGTCCTGTCCAGGTATTTTATACATCATACCACACAGTACCAAAATATTCATGCTATGTTTTGAAAGTCTTAATGGGGGACGAATGTTGGGACAGAATCGTCTTCTTTTTTTGTTATGGTGTTTCTGAACCTTTAAGGCTAAAAGAGATAATAAATGAGTCACAGCTCCTCTCCCCTGCATTCATAAAGAATTCACACAGCACTTATGGAGCTACTGCTGTTGCTTAGATACTTCCAAGGCTTTCAATCTTATCATGACCCTTCCCAAACTAAAACACTATTCTTTTTTTACTCCTCTCCTCCTTTTCCCCTAATTTTTCTCATATAGGAGTTCGAAATTTAGAAATATGCAAACACTCACATCTAATTTTAGGCCAAAGTTAGTATAATTAAGCCTGATGACTCGCTTTTCTTAACAGTGTGTTATTTGACCCTGGGTAGTCATATTATCACTGAAAAGTCTGGGGGCATTGTTGTTATATATAAGTCTGTATGTCCACTGAGCAGGGCTGACTGAGCAGTTGAAAGTCCCCTTATGGTGAGCCACGTGTGTTTTCATTGACGTGAGCCCCAGAGATATTGTTCTGGTGCAACACCTTCTCACCACCTGGGCGTGTAAGTAATATGTCGTCCTCTTCGATCAGGGATGGTAAATTTCCCCATGCTACGCTGCTTTCTCTTCCTGGGCTAAAAAATAAGCCTGCCAGTGTGATTTAAAAAGCCTATGTCGGTATTATGAGAGACACCATCAAGTTTACAATAATTCATAAATCTCAAGCAATAAAGGATAAATCAATGCAAGTGTGAGCTTAAACTGTTTTCAATTTCCATTCTTTCTGTGTGATAGCTCAAAGGAGAGGCACAATTCAGTCATGGAGTTATTGCAGGATACTTTACTGGATACTCAAGTTGATGGTCTGGAAATGAAACCTTTTCCACAATGGCTGAAAACTTGTTTTTGATTAAATTGATTTTGTCTGTTGATGGGGACATTTCCATGCTTGCTTTAATTCAAGAAAAATTGTGCCTCTCCTGTAGTTATATTAAGTTATAATGATCATATGATATGCATGTTGCAAAAAAAAAAAGCAGCCTAAACATAGTTTTGATACATTCATATTTGACACTTGTAATACTAAAGAGGAGGTAGAATTATTACATCTTGAATGAATATCAGGGGTGCCAATCTGATACAGCTGATCAGGGTTTTCACATGTATTAGTCGACGGAATTTTAGATATACAGATGGTTGGCGATGCGTGCCAGCATCCATGTGATTTTCAATGCAACATTTCATCACCTGGTAATTGCTGGAAAAGAGAAGTCATATCACAGTCTCTCTTTTGTTTATTTCATGCATCAGTTGATTTTCTAATTCCAGAGGAGCAGTAAACGCACTTATCAAACACATACACGGTCATTACTCATGCTGATGAGCAACCAGGGCTGCCGAGAGAGAAAGAGATGAAAGAAAAAGAAGCAAATAAGTTTTGTAGCCTACACTGAAATTATTCACAGCGACTTCTGTTTTTAGCAGCATGCACTGTGTGTGTGTTTCGCCCGACAGGACAGAGGTTTATGCTGACGTGCTGTACCTACACTTTCAACACGGCAGCTATAACGTCATTTTTAACATCCTTTTAACTTTTTGCTCACTAAATGTTTCAAAGATGATTTTTTTCTCTGATTTACATACATAATTTTTCCTTTATTTTGTTGATTCAGTCATAATTGAACCAACTCTGTCTACAATGCATAAAACACAATGTAAGAAAAGAACTTAACAGGAGGATTTTTAAAATTCTGGTCCATGGCGAGTGATTGACTGATAAAACAACAAAACTACCTCTTTTTTTCAGGCACATTGAATCATTAAACAGTCATCAAGGATAGTCATTATGACTGGCTGGTTGTGTCACAAACCCTCTATTCATGACTTTACTGGTCCTATGTTGTAAGAGCTAAAGAAACAAGAGGGTTTTGTTTTTTTAATCCTTGTTTTCGAGAGTTAACCTTTTTTTTAATATTAACATTTTGTAACTGGAGAAATAAAAGATTGCGATCTGTGAATCAATGAGTGATATTATGCTAAAATATGACAAAAATTCCCATCGTCTTGCTGCTTAGCAACGGCGGTGAATTGTTATTCGTTCAGATTCACAATTCCTTTTAAGAGCATGCTGGCATAAAATAATTAAACACTCTTTTGGTCAAAGTGCAATGTCATAAACACGCAGTGAAGCTTTTTGCTAACCCCCCCAAACCTCACTTACTGATGGAAGCTCCGGTTTAGAAAACCTTTGACTACTGAGAGAGTTATCATTGTATCCTTAATAAAAGCACTCAACATGAGCATTTTCTTAACTGGCCAGCCAACACTAACAACAAGCTGACGGTGTTTTTCTAATGGTAACAAGTCAATTAGTATTTAATATTTACTCGGCAGTGGACCTCATCAAATTTTTTCTGACAATCAAGTTAAAAAGACCATTATTTTCTTTCTTAGGCAAGACAAGAATGAGAGCCTTGTACTAATTGTGCATCTCTAATGAAATATTGCGACATCTTAATATAGTTTACGTGGATTCTCTGACCATGAGTGAATATATTAGGATTGGCCTTTGATTGGATTCTGTCGATAGACTGAACAGGAAATGAAAGCCTTTGTATAGCTAGGGGGGAAATTATTGGCTTGTATCAAGGGCTTGATGCAATTTGTGCTTCCCTTTTTTGGCTTTTGGACACATGAGGTAAACAAGGCAATGGCAATCTGCTAATCCTCTGCATCATTCAGTCCTGGGCGTCTGTTTGAAAGGGTCAGTGATTGACTCTGATTTGGTCTGTTCCCAGTTCAGGTGAAAAGAATAGATCCCAATCATCGTCCGGCAATTTTGTCAGCAGGACTACCCAGATATGAATGGATGTTGCACAATGACCACTTTATGCCAGACACAAGATATAATTTGATGCTGCCATGCAGTATGTAGTGCAGTGCTGTCATTTATTAAATGGTAACTGATTAATTTTGTTCAAACTTGGTTTAAGAATTCATTTTGATAAAATCGTCATTACTAATTGAATCTTTACATAAAGTTATTCAACTAGTGATCAGTAGTCTTGTAAAAAATTAATACGTTCATTGTGGGATATCCTTTATAGTTCCTCAGACCTGTCAGGATTGCTGGTGTTTATTGTGATGTGTGTTACCTGCAACCTGATACTACAAGGCTTAATCCAGTTTGTGCACATTTAAATGTAAATGTACAAGCTGGAACCTGCTTGTGAGACTTTATATTTAGAGTGTTTTATTCCATCCAAATAATTCAATAAAACCAAGTATAATATTTATATTTTTCTCACACTCATCTATTTATTCAGTTGCAGTATAATTTTGTCCAAAATTCATTAGACACTGCCATTATGCATGGTTAATACTGTAGGATGTAAGGTTAGTAGATCGATTACTACTTACTGCCATTGGTTTTTGTTTTAGTAACAGCAGCTGTGGTAGCTGTAGTGTGAGGCTGCCTGGTTGTCTTACTCTTTGTAGTAGCTCTGTGATGGTATTAAAGTGGATGGGATGAGCTCTGTCACCCCATAACCTTCTGTTTCTGGTGGATATTGCTCTTATTTGGAGCTGTTAGTACTATTACAGATGCTTTCAATAAGAACCAGAAATGCTACATGTAGTGAATGGACAGAATTTATCAAAACACACGTGGTAAATGTACAGCAATACATTTTGCACAATCTTTTATGATTTTTCTTGCACTCTTCATTACCATAAAACTCATAAGAATAAAAAGCTTTGCTTCAAGACTTATGCAAATCAGCTACTGTAAATTGAAAAATGAAATGTGTTATTTGGATGGGCTCAGTCTTGCTACTTTGTCAGCTAGAACACTACGGTGCTCGCACACTGGATGTTCCTTGGTTGACATCCACCTGTGCTTTGATGTTTAAGTGGGAGGTCTGTCTAATTAAGCCGCTTTTCTGATTAAGTCTGCTTTCATTTCAAACGCATTCAGCATCTATGAAAAGATCATTTGAGGAAACTGGATCTAACAAAGCAACAAGAAGAAGTCCAGTAACTGCGGTAACGTTATCGAGAGGTGTACTTCCATACACCATAGTACTTTCAACTCAATGAGAGGTGTTTCAAAAGCTAATGACTGCACACTCTGTGTGAGAGGAGAAATTTTGTTTAATGATAGAGATGCGATCAGCAAATAACTCCATATCTTACTCGGCATCATTTTGTTGGAGTGTCACTTTCCTGAATGTCAACACTACTCTTTCATGCCTCTTTAATGTGTCTTGAGACGTTGTTCAAGGATTAGCACTGCCGTGTCCTTTTCCAGCATGCTGCTCTCTCTTTTTTATGAGAAACTACTGCTCTGCAATCTTCCCAAGCCAGCCCCCATTGAAACATGTTCACTCTTAATTTGAGCTGCAGGTTGATGGCTGATGAAATAGTCAGTTTTTCTTTTCCTGGGCCCATTTCAAGAAGTATCCCAAAGGCTCCCTGTGTGTAAAGGGTGAGCTGCTGCCTTAATGGCTTGCATTTTGTGACATAATTGGCTTATGATAAAGCACTGAGGTTCAGCTCTTGTTGAGTGGTCATGTTTCTGATTGTTTCACCAACTCAGATTTAAGACCTTCATTTTTAAAGACCTTAATGAATTTAATTTAAGACCCATATCACGCCATCTTTTTTCACATAAAAATCAGTAAGCTTCAAATGATTGAATTTGCTTTAAACCAGCCTTTAACCCATCTTTTTTAAGCCAAGTAGGCTATGGCTGTTGACCTGGATTTAAACCAACCAAAAACACGAAAGCCTATTGGCTGTAACAAGTCCCATGTTGGGCTCGTTTGTAGTAGTTTTGGTCAAAATAACCATTGGTTTGAGCTCTTTGGACTTTTCTGACCCCTGTTTTACACCTTTCCATAGAACATGCTCTTTAATTGGGAGAAAAAGCCAGTACTCATCTCCTACCGACATGAATGAGATTGAATTCATTCAAATCTGTTCATTCTATCACATTGTCAGAGTCCAGCCGGAGTCCAGCCGGCCAGTAGACCTTTGTGCCAGTTTTTAACAGATGAAAAGTGCCTTGGATGGTCTCTTTTTGATTCAAGGGGAGCAGCTGTGGAACTGGATGCTGCAGCCATCCCATTGCTGCGGTGATTTATACAAGAGCTGTGACAACAGTAAACAGCAACAGTCCTCCACAGTGCTGGTAGTCCTTTAAGGAGACCACAGAAAGAGGAGGAGAGCCATTAGATACACAATTTCAACACAAAGTGCACGATCAGCATTTTGTATAATACCAGGGGCCTGTTCTATGACTCCTGTCTTATTTTGATTGAAGTAAGAAAACAATGATATTACTGCCATTCATTTCCTGTTTCTGATTAATGGGAATAAAAGGTTTAACTTTTTATGGGACGTCTTTTGTGGTTGGGAGATTGTACAGTTTCTTCTTTGAATTGAAGTCTGCCTTTAAAGGAGATAACATGTAAGAAAATGTAAGACATTCTGTTTTAAGACGGTTTCATCTTAAATGGCAAGGTGAATCTAACAGCTGGGTAATTGTCGGAAGATAACGTTAAAGGTTTACCGAATAATAGTTCTTTGGAATAAAAGAAAAGATAACAGAAATGTTTCTGTAATCTTCCTTTCATATGCAGAACATCTGAGAATCAGTCATACGGTTAAAGCGGTTCTGTTGCTCTGAAGCATGCCTTTTCTTTTACTTTTAAATATAAGAAGTGACTTATGGTTTGTTTAAGTCTTAAGAGCAATGTATTTCTGATGTGGTGACTACATAGTTTGTCATGATAATCAGAGCAGACATGTCATCCCTGGAGGCAAGACATCATTGGTTATTTTGATGAGTGCTCCAAAAATGCTATGTTTTCGTTCAAGGGGAAATGAATATGGTTTAATCATGTAATAATTCCAAGGCTTTTACACATTTCTGGAGCCCTTTGTAAAGTGCTCTTTCATGATGACATAAAACATGTCTTCTAAACCATGTCAGCAAATGTAACTGTGCTGTACATGTACCAGTTGCACCTTTTTAATTTGGGAAGATAAAAGTTAAATGTGTATGTAATCCAAATGGAATGACACTGGTTCCATTTGAACTAATGCAGAAAAACATATCAGTATAACTTTAAGAAACCATTGTTCACCTTTCAGGTCTCTGTTTGTGTATTCAGCTTCCCCTCAAATATCAAAGCATACTAAGCCAGCTGATGACTTAGCCACAGGCTGTGAAGACACAGTAGAACTTTATATCTCTCTGATCTAAAATCCTCGAAAATCCATTACAAAAGCCTGTGGACCGACAAAAGCAACACAAAAGAGGGCACGAATGCTGAGTTCAAAGTTCTCAGATATATGCAGTGATACATTCAGCTTTTTTTATTCTGAAATTATATTTGGTCTCATTCCATCTAATTCATTTTCAGTATAGCTGGAAGTAAATTATTCAAAAGGGGATTTTTTAAGAGACCTAATCTAGTTGAGAGCAAAAAAAGAAAGTTACATACATTATATTGCTCCTATTATATTTAGAAAATAAATCCTTATTTGACACATAGTTGAGGAGTGCATGGTGGGTGTGGTGGTCAGCTCTACTGTGTCACTGCAGTAATAAGCTTGTTGGTCAAATTATCTAACAGATTTTTTATACATGAAGTTTGCATGCATGAGTTGTCTCAATTCTCTCTGAATTTGAAAAATGTTCAAGTTAGATTAACTTGTTCTGATTGAAATTTTTGTTAGTATGAGCATTCAAGTTTGTTTGTCTTTGTGTCTGTGTTGCTCCTACAGGGTGCTGGCAACCTGTCTAGAGTGTGTCCTGAAACTGGCCTCTTTAGTCGGTGCTCACTCAACCTTACCAGAACTAAGCATGTATTGAGAATTATTGAATATTTGTTTGGATCCAGAAGAAACTGAATGAAAAATTTGAAATCTAAAAGACAGTTTTTGATTTTATCACTATTGTGGGCTGCATGAAATCCTGTGAGTGCAGTGCCGATTAATTTCAGCGGTAGCATCGTTTATTTACATTTTCTTATTCTGCATAAACAAGTCTTTTCAGAGGCAAGAGTTTGAAAAAGCCAAAGGTAGACTTCTAATTTGTTTACGTTTTTTAACTTTGCCAAGTTCTAATTACAGACGCAGGCTGCGGTAGTTATGATTTCAGAATATTGAACAAGAATAAATGTCTAATCATAATTAACCGCACAAAACAAATATTCCAGAGATGCCTCAGATCTTTTTGAGTTTCTGCACAGGTGTAGCAAAATAAAAATATTAAAGGTTGTAGAATTTGATTCCTTTGACATTCACCAAAACCAAATAATGATTTTAGCTATCTAAAAGTCTGGATATGAAATATAATGTATATTTTTTCTGTATCCCGCTGCAGAGTTTGTGTGATTCCACCACTCACCATGGTGGCAGTTGTTTAGATTTGGTATTTTCTTGACTATGCACAACTTTTATACATAGTTTATGTTGATATTACTATACATATACAAGATAATGATTTTTTAAAAGTCAAACTAAAAGTCTATAATCCCTTGAAATTTGTAGGAGCTGCTTTATTTGTGGTGGTGCAAACATAGAAGCATTTTCATTTGTGCCTGAAATTAATAGACACAAACTCATTTGAAGTAATGGCCTTCAATATTTATACATATATTCGAGCACATATATCATGTGCTGGAACATGTGGAACAAATACAAATGCATTGCTTGAATATGTATGGACCAAGGGACTCAAGAGGTTGGAAGTGCGGATCTGAACTTTAACCAATACAGATCTCATCTGTTTGGTTTTGGTTCCTCAAAAATTCTCTTGATAATACTAGTTGTATTAGTTGTGATTGTAATTCATTTTCTACATATTCATTTTTTTGTTGGATACAGTACATGGCAATCCATATTTCTTTGTAGCATAAATCTAATTCCGTTTTTCTAAATCTGTTTCTTATCCAAGGTGGATATAGTGCAAAAAAGAACAGGAAAAGGCACTGACCTCATTCCCTGCCAGTTCCTGAGCCAAATGAGACTCTGAACATAGCCTCAGTCCCTCCCCAGTGATGTTTAAAGAAATACTTTTTACACTGTTGCATTTGAAGTTCTAATGGGGTTCAAATTTGTATGCAAATGGAATAGAGGTTTGATACCAAAGCATTAGAGCTGCATGGAAACTAATGCCAGCTTGGCTGGTGAGTGAATACCCATCTCCCTTCTGGTTCTGTCTGTCTCCTGTCTGCCACAGAGACATTGGGTCTGTCTGAGCAGATCTCTGAAAATATGACATTGACATATCTGCATTAACTCTTAATGCCTAACAAAGGCTCAGTCCAGACTTATGTATGCAGTGTGCATAAATGTCAACTGTCAAAAAGGGTCTGGTAATAGTGAATGAATGCACAAGTGAGTTTTTTGTTAGAGAACATCCTAAATGCATTAGGATGTCCTTGTCACTCGGTTCCTATTTGGAACAAAGTTTCTGATGAAGTTTTTTTGTTTTTTTAAATTAGGCTTTTAAGGCAAGCTTGCATTTTACATATTTGTACTTCAGTTTCAGCTTCTTTATGAAAACGTCCTTCGGTTTCAAAATAATTTTGAGAGAATAACTACTAACTTTGCAATCAGTAAGACGCTGTAACTGGCCTTGAAAAGTATTGCATTATATGCCCTCTTAGTCCAGAAGCATTGTCAATTCACCAATAAAGCTGTTAAGTAACTTATTTACTCACAATTATCTTATTATTGCAAAGTTGAAATCAGTAAGATATTGGCTCCCATGTTTTTCCACATTTGGCTTTTAGTCTCTCAGATAATTTGAGGCTTTGACTATGTTCTCTTTTGTATTATTTTTACAAAACGTTTTTAAAAAATGCCCTAACAAATGAAAGTGGAAACATAAACCTTCCTTGTTTACGGTTTGTATGCTTGAAAAACTAATGTTGGCTAAGACATTACCAAATCGACTCACTGGTTGAACCACTATCAGGCTAATTTATTTGATGCAGGGAATATTTAACATCTGGGTCCTTGGGAATATGACACTGTAACTGACGCTCAAGGATATACCTGTAGCTCTTCATTTAAATGTAAATAATGATTGAATGCATTGGTTAATGCATTTCTTTTTTGTGTCCTTTTTACTTCATGCTGCAAATATGCTGCTTTTCCTCCTGCAACAATTATATGACTGATTGATGATTTGTTTTCTGCTACCAGATTTTTCACCATTGTTCACCATTGTTCATTCCAAAATGTACATCCTAAATTTTATTAAGTGAGTAAACAATCAATATTGCCTTAGCAGGATCTTTGTTATGAAATGTACATTGGTATTAGCTTTTTCACCATTGTTGTTTATTTCCTACTTTATTCTGTAGGCAACGGGATGAACAATAAGACTTCATGTCCCCTTCATTGTGTTTTCATCCACTTGGGCTGACATTATATGGTATGTACAATGGGGAAATTGTCTCTTCTTTAGATATCCGTTCAGCAAAGTCTTCAATCCCCGAGTTTTCATTTAGATAGATCCATTCAATTTTGCTTTCAAGAAAAGATTTCCTGTTAAAAACGCGATGGTGCCAAATAAATAAAATCACAGACAGTACAAGCAACAAAGCAGGTTATGCCATTCATCTACCTGTAATCTTCCCTTTTTGTTCAGTTTTGAGTTATTTCCAATTCAAATGGGTTTGAAATAGATTATATTAATGTTGAATCTTATATGTCAATGGTTCACTGGTGACACTGTGATCCACCAAACGTTCTTTAAATTGAAAATAGTGACATGCTATCTTTAAAAGCTTTGCCTCTTGAGTGAAGTTGGAAATTGCCTGTTGACAAGATTTCTTTCAAAAGAGAGACACGTCTTGTCGTGGAAAGTGTGCGACACCAGCCTTGGGAAACAGTGGAATGAAATAGATTGAAATAGAATGAGCAGAATTTTGCCTTTTGAGCAGGTTCAGGTCTAACTTGGTCACAAAATGGAACACCTTTAGATAAAATACAACTTGTTCAGTCATGATTATGCACTTGTCAGTGCAAAGCCAAAAAATATTAATCAGAGGCAAGAGCCACTTACATTTTGAATTTATTAATTTTCCAGACTTATTTTATCCTGTTGCAGGGGGGCTGGACTGTTTCCTGCGACCACTGGGCAAGAGGCAGAGTACACCTTAGACAGATCGCCATTCCATTGCAGGGGGCACTTCAGTTTGACAATGAGAAATTATTCAACATACTTTGCAAAAAAAAATGTGGAAAAGATTTTGAAAGGACTGGAAATGAAGTCATTAGAACCCTGCAGAAAACTCTCCACCAAACCAGAGTTTTTCCCATGTTCATCGAAAACAAAATAGCTGAATTGATTATTTAGCAGCAGAGTGTCTGTTGAATGAACAATGAAAAAGTCAAGGAAATATATTCATTTGGGGAACCTCTTGAATGTAGGACTTTTTTTTCTTTTTAGATAATCTGTAAGGTTGTTTTATTAAACAGAATAACAACTGTTTAGTAAGCTTTTGAACATTTAATGTGATGGTTTGCATACATAATAATTCTGACCTGAAAATTGTGACTTAAATGAGGTTGATTTGAATATCAGCAATATCAGATATTCAAGAGAATTCCAGATTAACCCAAATAAACCAAATCAATCCGGCTTGTCCTCATAAATGTCCTTTGTTCATTAAGTAGATTTTGTCTCAAAAACATGTGGAACTTAGCAGGTGTCTTCAACTTAATGTAGTACAATGTAATACAATAGTCATTATTTGTGAAAACAAACAAAAACAAACACATTATTTCTCATTTGTGATATTAATGCAGGCATGGTTTAACCGCTAATTGAAAAAGGAAAAAAGTAGATGACCTGCAGCCAAGGGCGATATAGGGAAATTCAGCCGCTTTAAATGAAACAATCCAACAGCCCCTGCAATGGTTCCTCACACGGCAATATTGGAATTGGGAATCCAAATCTTGACTTGCATCATTTTTGTGCTCAAACGATTCACTAACCAACAAGTGGAAGACTCATCATCTTTGAAGAAACTCCCATCGGGATAAAATTCTTCAGGATATCTTGTCCTATCTCAGTTACTGGTTTAGATCTGCAGTGTTTCAAACCATCCTTAACACAAGATATTTCAAACCATGCCAGTGTGTCCTTGAATTTGGCCACTTGTAGATTTCAATGCTAATTGTTTTTAATGTGTACACTACTCTCTTAATGCTGAAAACAGGAACGATGACTCATCAAACCGCTTTTGTCCACTTCTATGCAAGCGACTGCACATTGTTTTTGCACCATCAAATCTGCTTTCATCTTCGTAATAAAGCCTTTATGTACTTCAAACCTAATTGAATATCCATCTCTGTGTAATTGATGGCAAACTCTTCTTGCTGACACAGTCTTATCATTTCCTGCATCGACATTCTCAGCCATCTGAGGATGAGTTGCCCTTTTGTCATTCTTTGAATATCATAGCAAAGCACAACTGGATTAATCAAACATGTTTACCAATTTCCATTGACAGAAATTCAGAAATCACTCCAGCTGGTGTGGAAGCATCTCAGCTTGTGTTTGTTCAAGCGAGTAGTCATAATCTCCCTTCCTGTGAACTTTTTTATCTTTGTGCTTTTGAGGTTATGAGATTTTGTTAAAAGCACTTGGACATTTAGCTCTGTGCCAGTCAATATATCTTGATATTTAACAACATTTAAAACATTCACAAAGCTTAACTTTTGCAACAAACAATAATAAAAAAATCATTGTTCTTGTTGGCAAACATACCATTTTATCAGAAGTTATCTCAAGGATGTTACATTGCCACTACTGTACATCTTGCCATTAGTTTAACAGCCGAAAGGCCCAAAATTCACACTGTGGTGACCACAGGGCTTCCAAATTGAATATATTTATACCCTGACCGGCAGAAACACCCTCTGTCTTCAGGGACTTGGCATTATAGCCCCATAACACTAAATCAATTTATTCCATTTTAAAACTTGGCATGCTGAAGAAATTGATTGAGAACTTAAGGTGAAATTGTCTGGAAAGATATAGTTTCACTACGTTAAGCTTGGATGTAAAAGTCATCCAAAAAAGCTGATCAACCATGACGCAAATTTGAAGTTCTCAAACACAGCGTGGCTGGATTTCTAATTTATTTTATTATTTTAATCTTAGTTGTCCAATCTGAGATGGTTAAAAGACAAACTGTCATACAGCTGTTGAACAGCTGACTTAGAAAAACTCCTGTTGAGAGTGATGTTGCCTCATGTTGAGGCTGTGCAATGACTCTCAATTAGTCTGTGGGACCCCAGTTCTTTGATTTACTGACCTGAATTCTCACTTTTCATCAGTTTTGTTTTTGCAAAAAACTGTGACTCCATTTGGATTTTGAACTTTGAAAAAAAAAACCTCTCTTTAATTTAGAGATCAGAAGCATTATGGAGTACAGTGCTACGCAGATAAACCTTGCTATGGTTTTAGGTAATGCAGAGAACCCAACGCTTGCTCGGTAGTTAAACACTGCCGGGCTACTTGTTGATGGGAACACTGATACTTTTAGTATATGCAGGCTATATGTCGAGGACAACATTTAAGGGAGTTACTGTTTCTTAGTATTCGAGGTTTGAATCCAGTTTAAAAAAAATTCTGTATTATGATGTGTGACAGTCATACTTGAGCACGGTGAAGCTAAGTAAATAAAAACTCATCTCTTCTTTTGCTCTTCCTTTGTCTATCCGACAAACTCTGTCTCTGTATCTTGTCAGATGCAGCAACATGCCTCATTGGCATTTTCTTTCACTGTTTATATATGTTAAATCCAAGCATATCTCAGTTGTAACCTTTATATTTTGTTAGTCAAAGTGTTGTTTCTCATTCAGTAGCTGCCATTTCCTTCTGTCCCCAACACTTCAATTTCTGAAGTAACACGAGGGCATACTCCAACCATTACCCTCTTTTATGTGTTTGTCTGTTCTCAAACGTGGGGGTTTTGTAAATGCAGCCATTCTTCTTTGGCACGGGCTTTATCTCACAGACTCAAGCTGTCTGCATAGTCTGCAATGACCATGCAGCTGTTCACCTCTGAAAAACAGCAGCCAGCTCTTATTTCCTTCTCCTGCTTTTAAATTGGCATATTTATGTGGCCTGTTTTTGCAAGGAAAAACAGATATTTGGTGATTTTCAAACCCATCATGCATTTCATTCCCGTTTCTCCGATTTATAATAATAACTGTTGCATATACAAAGTTAAGGACCACCGATTATCAGACAGAGCAACAGAATTATTTCCTGACTAAAGGACATGCATTGTCAATATGCTAGAAGGACCTTTTAGGCCCTAGGGAAAATATTTTGATCATCTGCTGTCAAAGGCTTGAACAAAGGTATTTTTTTAAATAATCTCTCCTTCAAATTTCTTGTCAAACCTAGTAAATCATCCCTATTATCCTCAAGGTCTCAGGCAGCCTTCTTACATTAAAGCTTCATGGACCAAGACCCCTCTGAATATTTGGAATGTAATTTCGGAGACAGACTCTGTTTCTCAGATGACTCGAGGCAATAACATGCCTTTTTTGACAAAACCCAAATAGCTGTGACAAATCTTCCTTACATTAAGATTAAATGAAAGACCACAGCGGATGGCCTTAGACTTGAACAGTTTTCTTTTCATAACGAATGCTTTTCATAATGTATTTCATAATATATTTATTGGAAATGTTGATTCCTGATCTGTTTGATGATACATTTTGCTATTCTTGGAAATGTTGCTCACCGCATCTTGTGTGGTCTCCGGCTTCTTTGCTGGATTACAGTCACACCATGACAAATACAACTCAGCAGAGCAAGGCCACGGCAGTGCACCATAATCAAAGTTCGCCTCGGTTCATCATTTTCTGGTGGCATCTCTAAGAAAACAAAAACACATTGTATTGATCATTGTTATTGGTGTTTCCAACAGACGTCAAATCCAACATTACTCCTGAATCAACTGCGGAGAGCTGAAACGGCGGCGCATCAGCACACAATGACCTATCAGCATTTCATAACCTGAACGGCACTCTCACCTCACTGCCTGGAATTGCTTGTTAAAGAAACTCGGGAAGAGGCACAGCTCAAGGGTAGGGAGACGTTTCGCTGCTGATGTCAGGCAAAGATGTGTTCTATTGCATGTGCTGTCTTTCATACAACTGCTAATTATGCCGGTAATAGTTGTTGTGTGTGCGTGTGTGTGGTTGGCATTTTTCTCCTGTTGAGCTGGTAATCACGGGGTAATTACTGACTGTCTATATCCGCCCTGCTTTTCTACGCCTGACATGGGCCTGAGGAGGCTGTCATGACTCACCATTAAACAATAAGAGCAAAATGTTTCAAAAACACAGGCTGACAGCAACCAACCATATGTTTCTGTTCTTCTTGGTGACTCACAAAAGCTGAAATTTCTTTGGATAACAGTCAATTTGACTGTTTTGTTATTCACTTTCAGAATGACGGTAATCCATTTAGAATGATGAACTATATTTAACAGCAAATATTTTTGTTAAAGATGAATAGACATGACACTCTGAGGGGGATTAGTATTTTTATTGATCAGTACAGTTGAGTTTTGCCAACCACCTTTTTCCCCCCCAAGTATATTCTAATCTATCAAACGTGCTCAGGATACAGATGCATTTAGGTGGTATAGTGTCTTAGCTAGGAACACATCAACATATAGCACAGAATCAAACTATTGTCAAACTAGAACTAAGAGTATTGTTTGAAGGGATGCTATTTAACATTAATGTTGTTTGCATCATGACCACAGACATCAAGGCATCAAGTACTGCGTTAGACTTTTAAAATACAGATAAATACTGCAGTCTGATCGGAATAGGGCTAAAGAATCAACTCACTTTTTTTCTCTCTGGCTTTCTTTTTGTCTGCATTCGCCCCTGAAGTAGTTCACTTTCTGTTTTACAGTGCAGTACTTTGCATGTGTTTAGTATGCTGACTTTTATCTCTCTCCCTGTATCACACCTGAACTTGGTATTCTGGTTTTCTTTCCCCACATCGCTCCCTGTATATAGACTCATGTTTTTTTTCTGGTTTTAGCACTCTTTTTTAGATTGTTTCTTGTTTCTTTTCCGTGATGCTGCCAAAAATGTTCACTGTGCTCTTTGTTCATCTGGCAGACTTGATCATTTCTTTTCCTCTGCATTAGTTAAATAATTGTGGCTTCTTTAAAAAAATAAATAAACACGAGACAGCAAACAGTAAAGAATTACGTTTTTATTTTTCCCTCTGAATTCCGAGGACATTTTTCTTCCTTTTTTCTTCGTCAAGAGGTGAAACATAACTGATGAAATCAGAAATTCAGACCGAAGATGTAAATGTATGTACAACATGTCATCTTGAGCTATTACCAGATGGCTATAAGATCCTGCAGCATAATCTGAGTACACGACCATTCAAGCAATATAAATTAATTCAATGCACTGACTTTGGTCAATATTCTTGTGCAATGTTATCTTACTGAGAAATTAGAATGTGTTGAATCTTTATTCACCCAGTCAATTCCCCTCCAGCACATGTCTACAAGGATGTTGTTCCACTTAGATAACCGGGTCAAGCTATAACAGTGGCTCGAATAAACTGCGCATACAACCCTTTGGAATATTGAACCTAGTGGGCTGCATGCGCACAATTAAGAAAATGTTTTTATGTGTTGAAAAGGAGAGAAAACAAAAAAGAAAATACAACTCAATTGATCAGCTCATGTGCAATTTAAGCTGCAATGACATTTCGTCAGCAGCCTTTAAGATCCGTAGAGGCAGCAGTCATCCGATTCATCTGTTTGGTCCATTCTTTTTCAGGCAGGGTCCAAGATGTCTGGAGACATCAAAGAAATGTTTGGATTAAAAGCGCGTGATCAGAGCCACAGAGGTCGGCATGCATGCCACAGCAGGCAGGAGTGAAATTAAACTGAACCGCCACCAAAGAGATGAGCCTTTGAACCAACTGCGCACTTTCAAATATCAGAAGTGGGGAATGTGCGCGACCCTGTTGCTAAAATTACCAACGGAACAAAAACACTTCACTCTGATTTGTTTGCCAATGCGCAGCACTAGAGTGAAAACTAATTTTCAAATCTCTTCCAAAAAATAGTCTACTTACAATCATATTCCTGTTGAGTGACAGCATTTGTTTTGAACCATGACTACCTGTAAACAATGGCCCACATCAATCACACCGGGTCTGAAAGTAACAGACCTGGTGTGATGGATGTGATGGAGTTGCTGAGAAGGCCAGACTAAAGATGAAAACCTCCGAAGCCTCCATGAGTCACCTGAAGTTCTCCGGTGTGAGAAAATCCAGCAAGTCTTGCATTTTGTGTGCAGCCGTCCCTGCATAAGACATTACTCAGTCCACCCTGATCCGCCTGTGATGTGTAAGGTGACGCCCCGGGGAAGGGATCCGCAGTGATGTGATCCAAGAGCAGGCGATGCAAGTGCCAGAATGATCACATCTAACTTGCTTAAACTATGGTAAGCAATGTGCAAACCTCTGATTGATCACAGATAAGTAAAAAGTAATTCTGCTGCTGTGAGGGGAATCGTTTCGTTAAACATCTATTCTCCAACTTGATATCAGCAAGGCTCAACAGTTTGATCATTTTCCCCCCGCAGCTTCACAAGTACACAGCCATAAGTCACATGCTTGGATTTTGTTGATCTCATTCCACAAAATTTGCTCATGCATGAGATCCGACTGTTCCTTGGCAAATTATTTGTTTCTTTTTTTAATGAGCTCATTTTAGCGATTGTGATTGATTTATTGTTTTTCATTTGAAATTAAATTAATCAATTAGGAAATGTGCTTCTTTTTTTGCCAATACAGCTGAAAGGCCCATTGTAATTTTCAAGAAGATATATCTAAAATAAACTGCACCAGAGTTTAAACCTTAATACAACAAGCGACTATTTTTCACTGAGTGGGTACATGGTGCCATTACCTTATTAAAAAAGAGCAGAGATACTTTTGATCTTGCCTCTATGGTGTATATTAAACAGTTTGGGCCAAATTTTTCTGATGGTTTCTGTTTTGAACTGAAATTGTAATATGGTGTCAAATAGTTTTCTTCAGTTATTAACTGAAGTTTTGCTCCAGTAACGTCTTCACTCACTGCCCAGCTTGTTTTTCGATGTTTCCCTGTTCCATCTTACAATTCAAAGTTCTCAATCCCCTCATTAGTTTATATTCAAGCTGTGAAGAGCTCTGTTTATGACTTGTTTATTTGCTCTTGGTGTGTTGAAGCAGTTAAACATTGGCCCGTGGGACATGCCACCAGTCCATCACAAAGAGCATGTGTGTTTTGACCAAACATCCACTTTGGTGGATGAACCATCTTTCTGTTATGGTTTTTTTAATCAAGCTTTCAATGTATCACACAACCTGGAAACTCGTCCCCTTTCTGGGAATTGGTGGTTTTTTTTTCACATGTTCCCATGCAAACACCAAACATTATAATAATCTCTTAGTATAATTGGCATTAAGAGAAGCCATACCCAAAGGTTCGGTGTGATCGGGTTTAATGGTTTCTAGGAATTGTTTCTCTGATGGTTACAGCTGAGGTTTGTTGCAGACATTTTTAAAAGAAGCACAGAGAACACATGATTAGTTAAAGACATAAAAAGGTTAGAAACATTTGGGTACTTTGGAATTAGCCCTTATTTCCCAAAGAGAGAAAAACTGATCATGTGACAACAAATACAATGAATCAGATCCAACATAAACACATAAACATATCCCATGATGAGGTGATGGCCAAGACACAAAGGTAACAAGGCCAGAAAATAGTCTCACTATACGCTAAAAGTAGGCCACTGACCTCGGACAAATGTCTTTCTTTTGTCATAAGTATGCAATTTCATTGTATTGAAGTTGATGCAACATTTTCCATCTTCATGTAACCGAACCACAGACAAGTTCAACGGACATCTGCCTCTTGTCACTTCACAGTACATGAGCTGTGCTTCACTCGAGACAATCCCGCCTACTGTGTGACATTCAAGCATGACTTTGACTCGCTACAACTGGATGCATCTGTCCTAGCTCAGACTGAGCTGTCATCTGAACCCCACTCTAACAAAATGGTAGGACTTTCTGAAAATGGCTTATGATGCTAGCTTTAGGGGTCCTTCAAATCTTGCTAATCAGGTGGTAATCTCAGAATTTGATGCATTGTTAATCAACTCTGATTGAGATCATGTGGAAATATCTTTTCAACTTCTCTGCCTTCTATTAAGGTAGTTTCAATTGAGGAATTAAATTCGAAGTGTTTTCTTTTCTACCCCCATGACGGCTTTGCTCTTTTTTTTAACCCCACAATAACGTCTTTGCCTGACATGAATAAATTATGTCTAACTATTTCACTGCAGTAGTGTTCCAAGTACATAGCCCCTAAAGTCTTCCACATACTATTTGCATGTATAAAGATGTTAATCAAGTTTCATGCTTAAAATTTAATGCAGAAAAGCACACAGTGATTGAGTTCGTAAGCAGTTAAGACTTTTCATGAGAGTGAACAAAAGCGTTCTTTTTCATAGATCCATGAGATTGATTCATTGCATCTGAATGGATACTTCAAAATCAAATAGAAAAGTCAAGGAAGTAGATGTAAGTTGTCATCGACTATCTTGCACAGTTTTAAACAGCAAAGCACTTAGCTTTGCCAGGGAGTGCTCAGTCGATTTGTCTTGCTTGAGGCTTAGAAATTGAACAGTGTTTTATTTTCTCTTTTTCTTTTTGTTCAGTTGCCAGTTAACGAAAACTGTGACTGTATTTCCAGAAAATGAATATGACATTCCTGTGTTTAGACAGTCACTTTTTTTGGCATATAGTCTGACATCAATCTCCCCAAGCATCTGCATACTCTGACAGGTTTTTATTACAATAGGCTTACATAAGGACTCTGGCCATGTTACAATGATGCATTGCACTCCCCTCACTAAGTTGCAAAATGTGGAAGTGGGTGGCCTCTTTCAAATTTAGTGAGAACTGTAGAGTGGGGGTGTAGACTTTGAATTATATTGTGGCACCACATGGATTGAAAGCTCCAGCCCACAATCTCTTCACTTCGTCTCACTCTCCACAGCATCTTGATTCGCTGGTTTCATTTGTTGTGCAAATATCCCGAGCATCATAAGGGGTTTCCCAAGAGCTCTAAGATATATTTAAGTGTCTGTATATACAACAACCACATAAAATAAAGATAAGGATATGCAGCTGCTCGTGATTTTCCCAAGTACCTCCATACAACACGTCATACCAATTTATCACATATAAACAGGTATCCCACACAACTCCAAGAAATAAATAAATTATTACCGTGTATGAATGATAATAAATCCAACACTCTGAGCTCAAGGTTAAAGCCTTTAAAGTGATATTTGACATTGAGAACCATTTTTTCATAGAAAATTTGCTTCTTTCATCGATATGTGATTTGATCTCTATTTCGGTTTAAGGATCAATATGTCCTTGCAATGTTACTGACACAATCCAACACTGAGGTCAAGGAAAGTTTGAATAGATAAATATTTGTGGAAAATCAAGCTGCTTGGCCTTAGCAGGACCTATAACGCCAAACAGCTGGGTCTCAAGACATGTTCGTATGCTATAGATTGATAAATGATTATGCTGCTGTTTTAAAAATCACATTTTTAAGGATTTCATTTGATACAGTTTTGATCTAACCAAACTGTTAACATGGGTTTGTAAAATCTGGCTTGGATGGAACTGGCACAATATCTTCTTTTGATGAATTTGAGCTGACTCCAGAATGAACAGATTCTCTTCTGCCGAAAGTGTCGGCTAATGATAGAGCGAGATAATTTTAACAGGACATGCACACCGTAAAATACAAGAGAAATACCTTCAACTATGCTTCAGATATTGGCAATACTCAGCTTGATGCAGTGGGCCTAACTCACTGTTCACCCCTATTATGTGTTTACACTTCAAGTAAAATGTCTTTGTTCCTGTAAACATCGGCATACTTCCATTCCATGGCTCTGTAAAGGATAAGAGAGAGTCTCAGGGGGAAACCAAACTTATGACCCAACTATTTTTCTTATATTTTTGTTTTATTTCTTAATTTTTTTGCATCAAATCAATATGTACTTTTTGGACCGCCAAAGTAGCTCCTGGTGTTCATTAATTAACAAAGAGGTCCAGAATTAAGTGTCTTGCTTGTCATTTCTGCACATATTGGATCTTAATTAGTCAGATGGCAAGTTAAATTTGAGTAGTTCCAGGAGGCAGAGGGCCATTAGTGTGCAACTACGAAACTGAGTTGCTCATTTTTTATTCCTCTGCCTAAAAATGACTTTGCAAACTTAATATATGCATATTAAGTTATGCTATTAAGTAAATATATTTCTTCAAAACTCTTTCCAGATGATTAACACTGCCTGAACTTCAGCCTGTTGGCTGTTGTTTGTTGAACTTTAGACTGTTCTCTGCCCTTCACTGCTGCTTGCCAGTGAAAGGGGAAAGAACGACTTCACACCACCCCGTCCATTGAGCCACCAGCTCTGTTTGCTCATTCAAGACAAACCCCAGCTGTTGCCCACTTGTTTGGTTCCCTCTGAAATTTTCTGCCACAGCACTTCACCTTTGACAAGCTTTTCAACTTCTATATGACACCTCTGTAACATTTGTCATCATCCGCTGCAACCTGATTTTTGGGCCCATTGTTGCAGCTACTCACCCACTGAGCACTTTATCACAACTGGTTGTCCACCTGATCAGTAAGGATTTGGCTTTGTGGCAAGAACAGATTCCCCAAATCTTTGCGACACAATTCTAGACTGCTGACATAAACAGGGCGATGTATTGATGTTGAAAATACGAATAGGAGTTCTGAACAAGCCTGTGCTTGCTTCTGACTCATTTCTATTGTCAAACTCACAGTACTGATCGTTTGCCATTGTCCAGTGTTTCACAAGGATGGACATGTTGGGAATTTCAATATAGTTTTCACAGTCAAGTGGTGGTTATCATAATTGCAATGGCATCGCTGTCAAGTCCAAAGAGTAGGACCATTTTCCTTTTTTCTCCTTACTCAAAAAGGCATTTTGCCTCCAAAGCTGTCAGTTGCAGTTGAAGTGGTGTGTTTTTTGTGCTTAACTCTAGGCAGTGTTTTGCTGAAATACCAAATAGCTCTGCTCCTTCACGGATACTTAAGCCAGCGTGTCTGGAAGGAATAGTTGTGCTTCAAAGTTTAGAAAAACTTTCTTTTTTTATTGTGATGCATATTCACCTCACAGCTGCCACATAAGTGAGTAATTCTGTAAAAGGAAGTAGTAGTTAAGTAGTTAAGACCTTCTCTAGTAGGTACTTGAGAGTGCTTTAATTTGTGCTATTCTTGGTTTGACTTTTTATTTTTTATCTTTTTTTTCATTGTCCAAACTTCAAATCTTAGTAGGAGCAGAAAAAATCTAATTACTCAATAATTTGGATTAGTTAAAAAGATGTGGCTGCTAGAGTGATCGGATCAAAATTGCTGGTGTTATCAGTGCATACGCTACCCAGTCCCACTGAAAAGTACAATCAAGCGTGTCATTATCCAGTAGGTTGCACCCTGTGGGTGGACACAATGCAGCATGCTCCGGCAAAGCCACAGACCTTGCAGTGTATTGTGCATCATTAGCAGTCATCAAAAGCATTTACAACTCATGACACTGCATCGGTTACAGTTAGAATCTGTGGGTTACCTTGCATTCTTTGTTTTTCTCTTTGGGTTTTCCTCCTGCTTCTTCCCCACAATTGTGGCTTCCCAATGTGACCTGATTACCCATTCAGATCCTCTTTAAAGGCTTGCTCTTCAGTTGCCACCAGTTTGTCTCCTCTCATGTGGCATTGCACTTTCAAAACCTGCTTGTTTTCGTGAAGGTTTCTGAAGGTAAACTTATTTCCTCGTCCAATTTCCATAAATCTATATATTTTTAGCCTTTGGATCAGCTATTTGTTTAAAACACTTTTCTTGTATTTTTGCTGCCAGAGCTTTTTCACCCACCCAAAGAAAATTCTCCAGACATCAGTCACCTTTGAGTCACTCACCTGTCATCTCACCACTCTGCACTTTAGCCTCCTCCTCTGGAAGGTTGCAAATTTATGACAATCCACCTCAGTCTATAAGCTTATTTCTTTCCATAAAATCACTGTTATAAGAACACACCTGGAAACTCACTTCTCACCTTCCTCTCCTGCAGTCTAACATGGAGGGCAACATCCTGAAGTCTGTTTCTGCAGCTCGAGCGTCCTAAGCCTTGGTGCAAATTATGTAAGGATTCTGTTTATGTTTAAGGTTCCTGCATCTGAAAACAAAGCAGGACAGTAACGGTTGGGCAGGAACTTCAAGCAATGTTCCCACTGAAGACAATGTGGCAAAAAACAAAAGGTTTGATTTAGATAGATTCTTATAGTTTGTAATAATCTTTCCTTCAATCTTGCTTAATCCAGCTCAGGGTCAAGACAGGTGGCTGGAGCCAATCTTGGCTAGCTATGGTCATGGAATAAGGTCACACAAACAAATAAACATACGCACTCACTCACAGGAAACATCTGAAACCTTCAGGACATTGGCCCTCAAACACTGGAATTTGACACCCCTGATAGGTTTGAGTCAGATGCTGGCTTTTATATCCTTTGTCTATTTATGGCAGTAATAGTTCCATAGCAAAATGTGTTCTTAACATGTGAGGACTGACCAGAATCCAGATCAATCCCCTCATTTAACTTGTCTCCTGTCATGCACCCTGGCAAACTGTCTATTAAGGCCTCTAAAAGCTTTTATGAACACTGCATATGAAATGGAAATGAAGTAAAAAGCCTAAATGGATGTTTCTTATGTGTAATCTTCTGAAATGATTCAAATTAAGAATTTTTTTTCTTTGTTAGGATCCCTTGTGGCTTGATTCAGACACCAAGCGAACAAATTAACCCAGGGCATGACTCTGGTCGGGCTTTTATTCTTTTCCTTTTTTTTGTGAGCGGAGTTCACATCACTATGTGTGACATAAGCAACTGCATCTCTTTTCAGTTATTTCTTTAACAGCCAACTGCGCTGTATACAAAAGCAGGTATCAAAAGGCCATTGTTAACATTTCGATGATAGCTCGAACCCCACAATGTTGTGAGAGAATCCACCTGCAGGTCCCTGGCAGCTGTTTCCTATCTCATGCATGCAGTTGGTGGCACTTCAGTGATTCTGATCAACACTGGTTGTTTTGCTTGGAGTGTCCGTGACGGCAATGAGAATGTGTGCGTCCTTAATTCACAGCAGATGGAATCTTAATGGATGTTCCATGAACGGTATGGGGTCACATTGAAAAACTCAATTGGAGAGTTTGGCTTATTCAATTAGCGGCCTCCTCTGAGTCTCACAACAGCCAGGTGGGACCCTTGTAATTCTATTTCAATCTACCCAAGCAGGCCATGCAATGTGCCGTAGCAGTGACAAATCTGCCGACATGTTATAGGAAATAAGAGGGTATTCAGCATCTTGGATGGATTGATCATCACACGGCTTCTCAACTGGGATAATGATGACTTGAAAGTGAAAGGTGTAAGTGATATGAGTTTCCATAAACATGGGGCTCTGTAATGTTATCCATGCTAGGAGACACACTGTATCACATCACATCCCTCTGATGTTTACTATTATTTATTTATTGTTGTATAATTATTGGTAGAGGTTGCTTGATTTGTTATGTCTTGAATAAATATGTGAAATGTTTGATTAAGAAGGTTGTAATTAATACGCTAATGTGTGTTCTTCAATCTAAATCAAGTTGCAAAGTCAATTAAGTCTGAACTCTATTTCAAAAGAAGTTAAATTTATAGCACTGTGAAGGACAAGAAACATGGGGATGATATCTAAAGGAATAATTTATGGCATCCTTCTTAATATATTTTATTTCCACTTAAATCATCACAAAGGCATTTTCATACGACTTAATAGCTATTAAACTGCCAATCAGAATTCTAATCATTCCAATGATTTACTACAGGAGAAAAGGTAGGGATGAGAGAAAGTCTCTTCTCATCTTGTACCTCAAACCCAGCAGTAAACTCTCTGCATTAGTAAAATCATCTGATATGATCTGAGAAACACTAATGGATGTCAAATAGGCATTCCTAAAACTATACATAGGTGTTTCCAGAATTTCTGCAAGCCCTTTCACTTGTCTGAGTTGTTTAACTTTCATGAATGTTTTTTGAGTTATGTTGATAGTTAATGTCAGCTTTAACAAAAAAAACCAAACCTTTAAGCCACATGATAGCTAACCGTACACCCCCAGATTTGACAATAGTTGCCATGTGTTGCCTTCAGAGTTTCTACATTTTTAAAGAGCATTTCATTGTTGCTTGTTTTGTGTGATCTGAAACTAGGCTTAATGGTAAAAACAGTGCTTGTCTTCTCCAAACATTTCCTACCCACAAATCTAATTAGAGCAAACATCCACCATCCTTAAATTTATGCAACAAGCCTAGAGCTAGCTCCTGAATAGTAAATGCTAAGAGATATCTGGGCTGCTGATGGGGAAGGTTAGGGAGCTGAGGTCAGCAGCTTTAGCTGAAATCCACTCTACTCTCTGCTCTAAAATGTTCACTGAAAGCTGGATTGTAGCCTTTTGAGACTCCAGCAAAGTGCTTGGAGGGACGGGCACCAAAGCAAAGTCCTCATTGAGAAAGCCTTTAGGACCCTTTTTAATTTTCTTGACCTATGCAAGCAAGAAAGTGAACATATGGCAGGTTTTCTTTTTCTGTCGCGCACCCCTTGGTCATGTGTACAGTCATTTTCATTAGAGATGATGATGAGTTAACTGTCATTATTGGGTTATTTTCATCAGGGTTTAAGTGAGAGGGTGAAAACATGTTTACGGTCTTTTGTATATGCAGTCATTGAGCTACTGGTTTAAAAATAGTACAAGAAAGTTAATAATTCACAGATGGAGAACTTGGTGCATGAATTATGCGTGTATTATGTCAATGTTTTCAATAAATGTTTTTATTTTCTTTGCATCCCTGTTGTCGTCTCATTTCACAGAAATTTTCAAATTAATTTCGTATATAATTTTATAGTCTTTGAAGGCAAAATCTATAACTGAACCTAGAATTCTATTTATCTATGCAGGTGGCTGTGAGAAGCTCAGCTAACAGCAAAACCTAAAAAGACATGTGGCAATCATTACTCCAGAGGGAGTATGGTGCTATCCCCAGTAATCTATGTCAATAAATCAATACTTCTTTACTCATGGAATCAATGATCAGAAATTCTTGCCTAAAAGAAAGGACATCGGTCAATAAATTATGCACTTTGAAAATGGGGGTGAAAAAACTTATTGTGTAGCATAGACCAAAAAACTAAATTAAATAAATATTCTACTCTTTGTGGTCAGAACCTTCTATGGAATGATTTTCCTACAAACACATGTAAATTATTCTTATTTTACATTTAAAACTGAGTTAATAATCAAAAGTGTAGCTTTCGGTAACGACCATCCATCCATCCATTATTATCAACCGCTAATTCCCTAATGGGGACGCAGGAATAACTGGAGCCTATCTCAGTGGTCAATGGGCGAGAGGCGGTCCATCGCAGGGCCACATACAAGGGCAAACAACCATGCACACTCACACTCATTCCTAAGGGCAATCTGGAATGTCCAATCAGCCACTCATGTTTTAAATGTACAGAGCACCACTGTTTCGGTCTACAACAGCACAGCTTACAAAAGCACTTTTTGCTCTTTGGGGGAGTTGGTCGAATGTCATGAAACACGGATCAGCCGAAACACTATGGCCAGTGATAGGTGAAGGGAGCAGCACTCATCTTGCTCCAAAGCAATACTTTGTTGGAAAACGTGCATCTTGGGACTCGCATGGATTTCGATTTGACACCAGCTTCAGCATACAGCACTGCAACTCCACTCCCCTCACAGAAAGCGTTCTGCAGCTTCATGCTGCAAGCAGACAGCTCTAAACCTTACAAACACAGCTTGGGGAGGGCTAGAGACATGTCAAAGGGCTGAGATGTTCCGCTGACTTCTAAACTCTCCAGATATCACTCTAACGGGATCTGATCGCACTCATCTTGCTCCAAAGCAATATTTTGCTGGAAAACGTGCATCCTGGGACTCGCATGGATTTCACTTTGACACCTGCCTCAGCTTACAGCACTGTAACTTCACTCCCCTTACAAAAAAACTTTCTGCAGCTTCATGCTGTAAGCAGAAAACTCTAAACCTTGCAAATACAGCTTGGGGAGGGCTGGAGACATGTCAAAGGGCTGAGATGTTCCGTTGACTTCTAAACTCTGCAGATATCACTCTAACGGGATCTGATCGCATCACTGAGAAACAAATGCAATACAAAAGACCTTTGGCACCATTCAGTGGGCCTGAAGTTCCTTTGATAAAGTCATTAAACAAGATATTTCATGATGTATTCAAATGTCCTGTGACCACATCTTCAGTGTTCAGAACTATTTTGCCAGGATGAAGAAAGCACTTATATAGTCGTAGTGTTATGATCTATGATCTGATAAACATTTTATGTACGATGGCTGGAGTATGGCATAATCTTGTCAAGTAATATGGCTGTTTCTCTCAAAGTCCCACCACAGCAGTTTTCGATTTCCTTAATGATGATTATAATAAAATGTATTTTATGAGTAATTTCTATCAAAATGCTTTATAGGAAAGACACACAGAAACACAGAGCCAATAACTAATAATTGAAAGTCAGTTATTTAGCACGAAAAAAGTACAAGATAATCTGACAAATGTCATTCATCTCCCACCATCATTTAAGATGCTTTTCTTTTGACAAAAATTAATTACTGTTCAATTATTTTGGTGCACTAGAACAACTGTTTTTGGCATCCACATAAATTAAGTTGAAAACCCAGAAATAATTTGTTTTAGGCACCACTTCTTAAAATGGAAAAAAAAAACATGAAAATACATTCTCTTATTCTCTCCAACTTTAACATTGTAACATTTTATAAGTTTGGAATTGCCTTGGATGAAAGCAAACTGTGCCTGGGCCAAGTGTTTGAGACAGCTTTTTGAAAATGGAAGATTCTTGGTCCACTTAACTTTTTTGGATGAAACAAGTAATAGTTGAATTTTTTTTTTCTCTTGCTTCTTTACTTTGTTTACTTTCTCCTGCTATGAGCACAAACGTACTAGCATGGCTTCACACCACAAACTGTTAATTGTCACAGGTTCCTCCAAATCATCTGTGTACAATGTTTGGCTGGATTGGCCATATGATGTTGGGGATGGTGCTCTGACAATTCAGAGTAGGAATCCCCAGGCTACAGTGCTAATGTGATGTCTTGTAAAGCATAGAAACACCATATGGACATGTTAACAACGTAAAAAAAACAAAAAACAAAACCCACTGAATTTACAGGAGTTGTGGTGTGCTGCATGTCTTTTCATGCTGTGGCAGCTGGCCAAGCACATGAGGATGAGTTTTAGTCCCTTCCATGCATTCTCAAACTCACGTTCTCATCCTTTGCTGTTTTTGTTTTAACAAAAAAGTTTGTTTTAATTTTCAGGATGTAAAGCAGACTAGAGACTGTGAAGGTTATTCACCAAGCAACTGCAACGCTAAGCTTGCATTTTGGAGTTGACAAAAACAGACAACAGAATTCCTCCATAGAATATCTACCTATCTATCTCTTTATCTTTCAGCCTTTGCCAACGTTGTTGCTAATATTGTCAAAAAAATGTTTCAAGTTGTGCTTACATCTTTCTGAACACAGCCTTCGATGTGTAAAGGAAGACTGAAAGTGGAGCTCTCTTGAGACCCATGGAGGATTAATTATGTAATTATCTTCGAGCGTACTGCAATCTCAAGACATAATTACGAAGTTCTTTCATGTTTCTGCATTTGGATTCGGTCATTTGTAGGTTCCTCATTTTCCAGAAGATGGAATGACATGGTTGGCATGCAGTACCATTTGTTTATGTGGTGGAACACTGAATGAGACTATACAGAGCCCTGTTTTGATCATACGAGTAATATCAAAGAGAAGCTTCTTTTGTACCCTATGAATATAGTGCTATAAATGACACTGTCAAAGGTATATGAATCCCTTTCATTCACAGATTTCTAAATGTAAGGCTGTGAACTGTTGTTCAAACAAATCATGCCATTAATGTGAGCTTAAAAACTCCAGGTAGTTGCTCATTAACTTCTTATCTCTTTCATCTCAGATGCTTCAGGGCTTGTTACTCTTGTAGGCCTCTGCCCTCTGGCAGTGCCCGCCTGCTGTGCTGATGCTTCAATGTGGCGAGATACCCCACTCATCCCTGTAACATCTCAAATAAAGTAAATTCTTAGTGTGTGATTGAGATGGAGAACCTACCCGAGGAAAATGCCTCACAAATATTGATTGTATTTCATCTGAATTAAGCGTCATCTTGAGGAAGGAAGGAATTATTACTGACATCCTGCATCTTGCTTGTGATAACAGATTACATGACAAGAGGAAGAAAGAAACCAGCCATGCATCAACTCTGGTCTGAGACTAAGATTAACACTTTGAGCCATGGCAAATGCTCTTTTTTGTCATTCATTTTTTAGTAAATTCAAAACTATCAATCACCCTATTATAGATACACATGAAGTACCATATAGCAGGTCAAAGTCTGGTATAAAGCCACCCTGATGAATGGAAAGTAAAGTGATTATTGTTCCTGCTTAGAGACCAAGATCTCTGAGAGAACTCAACCATACAGTATGCCAGTAAGTGGAGCGTTTATCCACTGAAGTGACCTCTCCCTCAGAGTTATCATCTGTCCTTCACTAATTAGAACTCTGACAGACATTCTCATTCTGAGAGGTGTTTCACTCTTCACGGCTGGAGCAAGGTCACTGTCAGTCACCAAGTAACTATGAAAGCATTTATGACGGTAAGACACAGCGAGCATTACATCACAGGGAAATGTGTTTCCTTTTTCCACTTAATATTTGATTGACAGACAGAATGTGGAAATGTATGAGATAGGTCTGATCAATTAGGGGGAAAGCAGCCAGCATGTTCTTGACATGTCAAAGGCCCAGTTTTTACCAGCTCACTCGAACTTCCCTTGGTGCTCTGCACGTTTTTCACAATCAGAAAAAAAGAACAGGATTCTTTTTGTTTAGGCCTATTGATTTTTCTTAAATGACTCAACCGATGAAGTAAAACCCACCAGGAAGTATTGACAGCACTGTTCGGGTGGATCATGTAATATACTGGTATCATTCACGAAAACATTCAGTGTCATGAGGCTTTTATATAGTCTCTTTTGTCCTAACAGAGCAGTTAAACGTCACCTGGATTTTTGCAATGCTAATGGTTGTGTTATATGAACAAACAGGTATGAGTCTCATGTGTCAAAAATCATTCATTCACATTTGCAACATCACTTCAAAATGGACTGAATTAAAAAATGTGTGATTATAAGGCATGAGTGACACTATGCACACTGCCAACTAAAATGTATTTTAATTTTCTTGACCAGCACAAACATTATAGATGGTACTATGTCTGAGCACATCCATCTACGACTGACAGGTTTTTTCATGTGGCCAATTACAAGTCTGCGGGGGTTTGGTGACGCCATGGAAGATTTATGGGATCGCATCAACCTTTGTGAGCCAATAGTGCCTTTCCCAGAGTTGCCCACTGCCAAATTATGTTGATCAAACAGTAACTGTCAAGCATGTTATAGTGTAGACGTAAACGCAATTGTCAGATTTAGTTGATTATACGTGACAATCAATTACTGTTGTGCATACTGACGAAGTGTGCAGGGCAAAAATGCAGGCAGAAATAAGGCACAGGGAAAACAAAACCAATAAATGATTATCCATTGGAGCAATAAGGACACTAAAATTCAAACAATATAGGATTTTTGTTAGCTTGCTTTGGCAATAATCAGGAAAATATGTTATTATAAAAACAGCAAAGCAAAGACAAAAATGCATCCTCAGGATTAAAGCCCAAATTGCTTAGTTTAGTTAGCACATACGTCCTCAAGAAGAACATTTCCGATATAGATTTTTTTTTATGAATAAAAAAGTACTTTGCACAAAACATCCGTTTCTACGGATGGTTTTATCTTCAAAATGAAATTGAGCTAGGGGTTACCTGCTGAGAAAAGAAGTTGCACGTTGTGGCTGCATTTTTCTGATTGGAATGTGGTGCTGTGGAGCTAAACCAAGAGCATTCATAACTGAAAACTCCACCATTTAGTTATTTATTCTGCGCTGTTTATTAAAAGCTTCGTTTCACTTCCTAGAAAAAGAAAATTTGCTCCACCTCGTTAACATAAGTATTACTTGATGCTAATTACCAAACAGAAACACATCCCAAGGGGTGTAATTTAGCCACAAGCATGACCTTTACATAATTACCTCTTTTGGAGGGTATAGCCAGAAAGCAAAACACTGGCTTTAACTATAAACAGGCTCAAATAGGACAGATGTCTCCTGAGCTCGGTTTTAAATGCGTTATTTGATAAGAGCTTTATACCTTACCTAAATGTCAGTGTCCACTGAGGGTGGTGTGATTTAGCTCATAATAGCAAAATCACATCGAAGAATTCTGCTCCTGCTGTTATTTAAAACTAGAGGCCCCGAAGGAGCTAAATTAGATGTCAAAAGACTTGCATTGAGACTGAAGTCATTCCATTGATAAGGACAGCCCTTTCCTTAGAATTACCCAATAAATTAAAGCGCTTTGAATAATCTCCTACAGGGCTGCTCCCCAGAGGTTCTTTATGATCCTTTAAAAGTCATAACTCTCTCCACAACCTCCAGTTCACTATGTCCTCTGACTTGCAATGATCCATCCGTCAGACATGAAAATGCATTTTTGTCAACACAAAATGAAAGCTTTTGATAAATGGTTAGTTCTCTTCATTCCACCGTAAAGAATTCTGTGTTCTTGTTTATTTAAGTTGAAATTTGAAATACCATTAAGCAAGATATGTGCTTTTTATAGGAGAGTGATCAAATATCAGATAACAAGAAGAAACCTTTTTAAAAAGACAGAAAGAAAGATATTCCAATTTATTTTCTAATTATGTTATTTTAAGCGTTTGATTTCATTATTATCTTATACAAAAGTGACATGAAGGAGCAGCCTCACAAAAGCAGTTTGTGTCAAATTAGCATAGATGGCTGTTGGAGCAAGGAATTTAACCCCCAACCACTTCATATTATGTTAAACCTAAAATAAATACCTGCACAACAGTTAAAAAATGTACTTTTTTGTTTTTAACAAGAGAAGTATCTTTAGTATATACATTCTACAACCTGCTCTTAAAGAAGTGGAAGGTCACCAGATGACGTGCAAAACATCAATTTCATGTAGGCACACACAAGGCCCAGAGATAGATCCCTGAACAACAAAGAAAAACACATTCATTATTGTAAATATCCATTAACCCTGAATGGAGAATTGGACCTTGCAGTCTAAAAACAAAGTGTTTTTAGCCTGAAATATTAAACTGAGCACCATTACTCCTTGGTTTAATGCCAGAATATGAACAAAACTCCCCAACACTTTCAAATGGCGAAGTAAATTGGACAACAAATAGGGAGCTTTACTATATAGATTGTGTATACATATATTGATCTGCCAGATTGTCAGAATTGAGTTTATCTGTCATCCTAGGGAATGACAATCCAGGTGACACAGAAATGTCATGGTGGTGAATTACCATTGCTCTCAGGAGTGATAGTATACAGTATTGTATACAGTCATTGTTGTCACCTTGTCTGTGTTTGTGAATGTGTGACAAACATTTTCACCGGAGGCAATGACAGGAGCAAGCTCAGAATCTGCCATCTCCTGGTGCTGACATGCTCCATGTGCATCTGCAGCTGGAGCTCGAATGAAAACAAAATGTAACTTTTACCCACTCAGGTGAGTCACAGAAAGTATATTGTGGGAGTGTCTCACTTTGCTCTGCTTTATTATGCTGCCTCTGCTCCAAACACAAATGGTTGATTGAAGAATGCCACTACACATTAATACTTTCATCTGGCTTTTGCAGGTTGATATACAGAAAACATCTAAAGATTGCCAAAAAAAAATTCAATATAAGTTGAAGCTTGAATATGGTTCCACAAAAGGAAGGAAATAAAATCATGAGTTTGTGATGATGCAGTACAACGCAACAAACTTGGATCCAAGATTCACTGGGAAAGGTATGTGTTCTTTTGTTAAATTTTTTCATTTTATGTGGTGTAACCACCTTTGTAAAAACTGACCTTGCACAGAGGAAAGTGTCATTTCTATACCCCTTAAAAAAATAAATTTATATATCTCCCTTTCCTAGTACAGAGGCGTATATGTATGTACTATCTATCTTGAAGTTGAAATATACCAATGAAATTTAAAAAATGAGAGCTTCCAACTGCCCGGGTTTTCTCAAATAACAAACCTAAGAAACCAATCTTGAGCGTGTCTCATCTGCTGTGCTCTGTCTGGCTGCACCACATACTGTATTTATGCACGCACTAGTCCTACTCTAGGGCTCCTTCCCAGCCAAAATGTGCTGGCTGGTAACAATGTGCATCAGCATAACTAATTGCCCTTATTAGTTATGCTCTGGTACATGGAATACGTAGTATAGAATGACCATGACCCCAGAATGGGCACCTCAATTTGCCCTGATTGAGTCATCCTTAATGGTGAACCCAGGTGGGCTCCTTATGTGTGTCCTTGCTGGAAATCCATTGGGAGATGCAAACATAGCCTTAAAATGGATAACAAAAACAAGACCATTGGGTTGTGCTCTTCTTCTGATGCAATTTGCCCTCTGATAAAACAGCCACATGACAATTGGATCAATAGGGGCCTTCAAATCAATTCCATCAGACCTTAGTGCTGCTGAAGGCAACCATATGTCAGCATCCCCTTTATTTGAACAGATTACTTTCTTTAACCCATAAAATGCATGAATGCTTCACCTGTCTAACAAAATGTCTTAATCTATTTATTTTTTAAACTTTTGAACATGGTTTAAAAAGGACCTAGAGTACAGATAACATATCCAGTTATAACTGGCAGTATTCTTTAATTAAAAAAGGCAAAAACATTTTGAGTTCTCAATTCTTAATAAAACAAGAACTCATTTAGAATTCTGGTCTTTAGCTACAAGTGAGTCATAGTAGTTCTTTCTTCAGGGGAGGAGTATGATACAAAAATCTGTCTGGAAACATTTATGTTGCATTATTCCATTCCCAAATGGAATTTAGTTGGTATGGGCAAGGAAAACAAAAAAGAATGACAAAGCTCTGGCAATGAATCAAGGAAACCTGGGGTTGGATATCTGGAGTGGTGATGACGATTGCAACACATAAAACAGGAAATAAAGCAAACAAAGGCACAGCAGGACAAATGCTTTTATTATATAAAATAGAATTTTGTACATTAAACAAATCAAACAAGTATCATAAAATTGATAAGCTTTGAATTTATCATAAGTGAGCAGTTTCTTTAAAGATGAGAAGAGCTGACATCCCTTGACACGTGCTAAGTGTATACCTTTTTTTGAGGATAGTACTACTATTACTGCTGAACTCTCCAGGGTATAATTCAGCTGTCATCCAGCATAAAGAATGGGTTGGATGAAAGTCTAGCATGGATAAATGGACTATAAAATAAAATAGTCGTAAATCAGTTTTTATTTCATATTTAAAAATGTACAAAACCAGCATTCACACTCCAGCTGAAGACGAAAACCAATCACAGAATGGTTGTATTTTGCCCGGAATGTTACAGAAAATTCAGACTGTAAATCTGGGAGGAAATTGTCCCTGAACTCAACAGTTCTCAACACAAAACTGTTGTTTTCAAAGAACAAAAACTAAAATCTTTTAGTGGGCTGTTGATAGATGAAGTCCTGGTCAACACACTTTCTGGAAACTGAAGAGTTTAATGGGTTTTAGAAGAGCAGCAGTGATGCTGTGGTGTTTAAATTTAGATTAATGGCCTGGCAACCTCAAAGAGTGATGAGGGTCTGACTTTATGTTATGAACCAGCTGATTTTGTGGTCTCAGCTTTTCCTTTACTGCCAAGAAATCATGTATGAATAAAGGTTCAATCAAGATAGCCCAGTCACTATTCAAGACACTAGTCCAACAGGGCATGCCATTTGGGTGAGTATCCTGTACACTACATTTTCTATACGGAAAGTTACCTGGAAATAAACAACTTTCAGTTAACAGAGCACATACACAAGGCACAAATCAAAACCATTGTTCCATTTGACTTTTTTTCCCCAGATATGAAGGCTTTTATTTCACTAATTTAATGCAGTATGTATCCCAATCGATACACAGATTGTGACCTATAGCACCCTCATAAAATCAAAATTTAATTTAGAAAAAACAATATAGAAAGTTTCTAGCTTTAAACCTTTTTTTGCATTATAGTACTGTATATTGAAAAATGTGGGGAAAACTACATTTGATCAAAGCGTGTCAATTTTCAATTTTTTTGTTTACATTTTGTAAAGAAGGACTAGATAAAAAAACAATTATTTTTGTTATTTTTTCTGTCAGGTTTTATGGGGTTAAAGTACATATTTTTAGAACTGGTTCGGGTGAAGGAAACAACAGGGAAATCTTTTCTTTTTTTTCCACTTTGATTGGAGTTTGCAGGGAACTATTCAGGATAAGCAGCTAATTTGAGAGCCAATCTGTGCCTTGGCTTTCCTTTTTGTGATTTGAACACTCAGCATGGCAACCGTGAAGGTGAAAATTAGTCAGAAGCCATTACCATGGCCACATGTTGCTATGCCAGAGAACCAACTGAGCAAAGGGGTGCGAGGCCAAAATAATTACAGCAATGTTGAGCAGAGATAATGCTTTTTTCTCTTTCACCTATCAGTGGAGTTTGTCAGCAGACTGTGATCATCATCATGTTTAGGAAAAAGGGGTGGACACACTATCTAGAACTCAGTATTTTTGGTGCATTTTGTTTTACTAAGTGAGCTGCATGAGAGCACAACCTATTTCTAGGTTTAATCACTATTTCCCTCTGGCCCTGACCAAGGCAGCAACCACTAAAACATAGTCAAACAGGAAGTCTTCTGCTTCAAGAAAACATCTCTCATCATTTTGTTTCACAGTAAGGAGTTCCATTTTTCAAAGGGAAAAGCTCAATTACTGAGTATTGGAGCCACACATATTATGGAATAGCTTTCTACTGAATTACCTGAAATAGAATATCTGCCAAGAAACTTTAATATGTCAATGCAAGCTGTCATTGCGGTTGACGTTTATCTGTGAATAATGCATCAGTGAGCTCTTGGCCATAGACACAGTTTTCAAAAAGACTGATGTGTGAAGATATTTCGATTTTCAAGTTAAGTCTTTTCTTGAATTTTGCGTTTATGACGATATCAACCAGCAGCATAGTCAGCTTGATTTTCTTTCATTCCTCGTGGGATAAATGTGTTTATCCAGAAGAATCCATAACTGACTGTAATGACTACATTATAATGAGGAGCTAATTTGTAGGCATACCAGTGGCAGCCTTTTACAGAAACTCGAAACACATTATGCCTATTTGCATCTTTAAATTATTTTATAAACACTTTCTTTGTGTAAAAACACACATTTTGTACAAATATGTATTCATCCTGTGCTGCTGGAATGATATCTACTGGCCAGTCCTGGACACGTCACAGACAAGATGCGAAACTGTTAGCATCTAGCTCATGTTGAGTCCATGACTATATTGTCTAATGAGAGGGTTCACCTCTGTTCCCTGCTTACAAATATGGATTTATCTGAATGAGACTATTGACAGTTTCAGAGAGTATCAATAAGCAACTAACCACAAGACAATGAGAATCCCTTCAGAGTCTACAGACCAAATTTAATTATTCTTGACATCCTTTCTGAGACACAGATGAACTGTGCATACGTATGGCGATGAATTGTAAGTAACTAAAAATCCAGGATCAAATAAACCCACGATTGAGAATTTACACCAAATGACAGATCTGGTGTGAGGCATACTGTTGATGATCATAAAACACAGGTTGGTGAAAAACTGTATTTTGTGATGGGATACAGCTCATTTCTGAGGCGCTTTTGAAGCATGAAGGATGGCCTTGTTATCTGCAGACAACCTCACGATCAAACACCTGCATGTAATTGCTTTGTATATTCACCACACTGAACCATGGTCATTGCTTCAAAAAGATTTCCTTTTCATCCCTGAGTTAGCTGTTTGAGATAATCTGCTGTGTGTCCTGAAGAAATTTCATTGAAAAAATTCAAGCGAAAGGGTTCTGCGAAATGTATGTTGCCTGAAACTGACGATGCGCAGTTGAGGTATCACATTTTCCAATGACTATGGTGTGGTTTGTGGTGGGAAGATAATAACAAGCTAATCGCACCATCCCAACATATGGAGAGAGCAGTGTATGGTGCTGCTCTTTGGATGATGATATGAGTATGTCTTTTGGCTGTAGAGAAGAGGCTCTTATTTGCAGAGGGCAAAAGCCATGCATTCTAATTTCAGCCATGTTCGAAATTCAATAGTACTATACCTACAAATCACACGGATATTATGTGCACATTTTATGTCTGTTTCTGAATAGGTGGGATTGGGGGGTGTATTGCCTATACAGATATATATAGATAGAAATATAGATATATAGATAGATATGGTTATACTAGAGGGTTTGCACTTACCTTAATTAACCTATAAAAATAGGTTTAGGTATGTGCTGCCTAAATTAAGCTTGATGTATTACACATTTACCATGTCACCATGATTGTTGGTGAAATAAGCATTGATTTTGGTTGTTATGCGGCAAAGAAATGGATAGAAAAAAGCAATGGAATGTTTTTCCGTCCTTTTTCCTATATGTAGATGTTAAAATGTTATATACCTTGAAATTGATTTTTGTGTGTGCTTTTTCCATTAAAAAGGGTATTCCTTTATTATATATTTTGTATTCAGCGTTTCATATTTGAAAACATGACCAAGCACAAAAGCAAACACATTCTGAATATGGATCAAGAGAGGATCTGGTCCAAAACTAACATATCTGGCTTTGCTACACTTTTTGCCCATTCATCTGTTAACTTTAGTCACTCACACAGATTACTCACATATATACCCCACACAGTTTGGGTGCCCCTTTTATAAAACTATACTCATTAATCATTTAGAGGAAGCAATTTGTGGAGCACCTGTCCCAGCAGAAGGCCATTAGGGTTTTGATAGAAGAAGTACGGTGGCTATAATGGCTTTTCAGTGGCTCTTATTGGAAGACATATTGGAATCTGGTTCACACATTGCCACTTTCTTTTTGATGGTTATGTGGAAGCAAAAACTTGAGATTTAAAGCTGCCATATAGAAGAAAAAACATGGCTCTTTGTCTGCACATATGGTATTCTTTGGTGTCTGATATTCCATGGGTCAGTCAATGAATTGTTGAAGATTGTAAATTGCCTTTTCAGCAGCCAAATCCCTTCAATAAACTTCTAAACCTCATTGTCTCTGTGTTTCTCCCATAAGGCTTTTAAAGCCATCCCCAAGGTTTGCAGCAGAGACATGAAAAGCATATTTTGACATTTTATTGCATGACAAGTGCAAGTGTTGTTTTCTTCATTTTGAGAGAAACAAATGCAGTAATTTTTAGAATGTATCCATTCTGCCAAACTGTCATAAATCTTTTACCAGGAGGTTTCAGACCTATGAGAAAGAGAGTGTGATCTCATCACAGTCTCAGGCACTATTCCAGAACCTCATCAGGGGAGAGTCAAAAGCCCAAAAAGTTGTGCTTGTTCTTAAGTGGTTAAAATACAATGACCACATTTCTTCCTCAGATTTTCAGTACCAATTATGTTCCTATTTTCAGAAGATTATCCTCCTGGAACAGTTGGCTGTCACTGTGGCCATGCTGCAAAGCCAAAAGAAGCCCCTGGGACTGCCGTGTCCTCACACCTGTGCACAATGTACAGTATCACTTCAGCAAGGACAAGACCCATCAATACTAGTCTGTCATCTTATCTGATAGAGACGAGCACAGTGCTGAATCACCAAACTGTGAATGGGCGCTATGTTTAGTTATGCACTCCACTCCCTAACGTATAATGGCCTCAGCACTCCAGCCTTTTAAACTTTTTGTCTATGTTGCAGTATGTTCAATTTGTTTTAGTTTTAACAAGCAGAGGGAAACAAATATATAAATCAAAGGTCCAAATATGATTAAAGTAATTGGTTCTATTATAAAAAATCAATGAATTTGAATGCTACTGACACCTAGGTGCCAACAATGTGAGCTGTACATGGACACAAATAAAAGGCGTTGTGGTAAAGGTTGAACATCTCATTAATCGGGAAAGGCAATATTCAATCCAAATCACAGTTTCTAAGTCAGATCAAACTGTAGTTAAAAATAGAAATATCAAAAAGCAGAAAATATAAGAAAAAGGGCAGTTGATCCATGTGACTGGGGCCTTTTGATACACCCCTTTTTTTCTGTAAATGTCTTTGCAGGATGACAGAATATTTACAGTGAGCAGGTAATTTATTATGTTCACCAGTATGTCGTTTATTAATGTGTAGGTGGCTTGTCAGTGTTGTGCAATACTGTGCATTCTCTCATAAGCTTATCTTTTAGCCTAAGAGGTGATATAATTTAAACAACCAACATTGGTTGCAGTACTTAGTGCCAGTGGCACAGTTAATGACAACTGATTTGTAGATCTAGTATTTAAATTTCAGTTGGAATTTTTGTTTTCAATTTCTAACTATAATCTGTAAACTAAACCTCCTCTCCCTCGTCTTTTGGATTAGTTTTTCAACCCTTGATCTGCAGGGAAAATTGACTTATTCACGCCATCAATCAAAGAGGGTAAATGATGACAATGAAATGTGTCTTTCTATTATATGGTGTTGAAAATGACCCATTCATTACAGACTGAGTCAAGAGCTGACTAAGATTAATTACAAACATTATGGACAGGAAGGCTCAATGTTCAGTTGCTGACCAACATGCTGACCTCAGCACAGCTCATTCATTATAGTTAAAAAGATGTCCGGGAAACCAAATGTTAAGATTAATGATCAATAATTGGATCCATGTTTTGTCCTGCTTGTATCCCATATTTTCAGAACATAAAAACTTGTATTTGTATGATTTGCATGATCAAACGCACAGTTTTTCCTATTAATGGAATCAATAATGAGATGTGATTGTCACCGAATCCCCAGCAGCACCCGTGTTACAGCACAAAGTTTGGGAACCTCTGCTTTAAGTAACCACTCATCAAAGTATGGTACCTGAAAGCTTTTTTTGTGTACACTAAAAAATTCTAGTTAATTACAGTGTTCATTACAGGACTGCCAACTAATTAATAACGAGCAGAAGAGTTCCAACACCGCTGAACAATACACGCTGTGTGGTTCTGACAAAGTGAAAAGCAGCTAAATTAGAATCAGTATGACGGCAGTGGTATGTAAAGGACATTTTCTGACTTGTGAGGGAGCATTTCACCACAGGCATTACCTCTGTAAAAGACTAAAGGTGGACCCCATTGCTTTGCATATTAAGTTTGAAAATAATGAATTTTTTTTTTTTTTTGGTTGATTTATATATGTTTTCACAAATTCAAATATAGATATTTCACATTGATTGCAAAATAATAAAAAATTTACATCTCTATTCCAGTGGGTCATTTATGTTGGATTGTGTGGAGCTATTGAGAGGGCTGAAAAGATTATAAAACATTGCGTGACATTCCACACTGATACTCCATTTACCAGCACACATTTAATTAAATTGTGCGTTGATGTTGTCCTGTGAACCAGAGAAAATAGAAAATGGCACAAAGTGCGTTTTATTCCAAGAAATACATCAGTCTCTTTTTGTTCAAGATAAATTACATTCTGTTTTTTAAGCAGGCCTAAGATGTTCATAGTTGACTGAGTCAGGCTGAATCAAGCTGAGCCAATAACAAACAGTGGGACAGCTGTTACAAAGAGAACTGCTTCCTTCTCCTCTCCAGCACAATAGAATATGGCTAAGGAAGACCCATTAACAATACAATACTCTAGAAATGCTAGAGGGGTTCATTTTGGCCCATTACAAATTTATCATCTATGATAAGGTTAAGGTTTTTTTTCAGGTATTACTTAGCTGCTTTTCAAAAATAATTTAAATTATATGTAAAATATTACTAAAATCAGCATTGTGTTTTTTTTATTTACATTTTTATTTAACATTTTATTGACATGATTCATTTAAAAAAAAGATTATTTAAAAAAAAAGATGATGGTAAATACAACATGGATTAAGGAATAAAACAACATGAACTACACATGTCCACTGTAGGCTGTCAGCCACTTCTTACTTCCTGTGGGTTAATTTTGGTGCACTTATGTTTGACACCACAGTTCCTCCTCTTTTCAACCCTCCGTGCAGTTGTTAAGTGGGGCACTTGGTTTTGGCCATGGGCATGCTCACAGTGCAACTGTTTGCAGAGCTCCATTGTGAACGCAGCCTGGGTGTTTCTGGATCGATGCAGCCATGGGGCCAAGAACTATGTCCAGTCAGGCAATATCCAAAACGCTTGTCAAAAAAGAATCCCAATAGGCATTCTCTGGTTAAAATTGAAGAGGGAAAAATTCACTATTAAAAATCTTTCGAAAAAAACAAGCAGACTTTGATTGAATGGATGTGGTCATTCAGAATGTTGTTATTGTTGTAAGCATGTCACAAATATGGTGCTGGCGTGTCAATGCTGCGAGAGTAACACCTTGAAAATATCCAGATGTGAAACCGCGTCACTGTTGTTTAAGTGATGCCATCCTTCAGCATGAACTCCTAGCTCTTAATCACACATCTTTATGCAGCGCTATATCGCTGATGCAGATTAGCTGCATAAGAACACGATAAACCAGGGACAGGTTTGTAAAAACATGCAAGATATCAAACGGGGAGAAACTGCTTTGTCAGCTGAATTTCAGAGAGGAACGGTCTAGATGATTTAGCCTTAATAAGCAATGTGGGGAAGGCTGCTTTGGAAGTCTGACTTTGCAAATTGTCAGCTCATTAATATATATAGTTAGCCAAAATGTTGTTATCATAAATGTTAATTATTATTATTATTATTTTTAAATTGTGATGTTTCCCCCCTAAACTTCTAATCAAACATATGACACATACAAAAAAAAAAAATCACATGCCTGCAAAAATACTGCTGTTTGGAGTTGAGCTGATCGATGTTGTGTCTTTGTGGAAGTACACTACTGGAACAGTGATTCTTCCTCAGGCTGACCTTGAAGGCTTATCCATCCTGACATGGTCGCTATGTGTGCGCTGAGCAATCCAAGTCCCGGGCACATGCACTGCTCAAAGGTCAAGTCACTGTTTGTGTTGCCTAACAAATGGAATAGCTGTGAGAAGTAGAAAAGGGTGAAACAAAAAGCATCTGCAGAAAAAAGAAAAGCGAGCTGCATGACAAAATGAGGTTCAAGAAAAGAAACAAAACAAAGTGAGTCCAACAATATTGTTGCTGTATTTCATATATTCCAAATTTAAAACAACTGACATCAATAGGCTTTAAGTCTGTCTTTATGTGATTAGTTAGCTTTAATTTTGATAATTTGAGACATAGAGACAATTGTCATTACCTGAAACCCATCACTTATTTTCTAAACAAATGGCTGTTCTGACAGCACAGTCACACAGACATTCATCAGATATGTTTATGGGATAGACAAAGAAATCAAGCATTAGATATCTGGAATTCTCTTTATAAAGTCATGGCAGCAACTGGAATTCTTTTAAACAGAGGGATCAAACATTTCCAAAAACCAAATACCACCGGAAACATCTGGTCAAAGAGTTTTATAAAATGAAAATATAGAACATTTTTGACAGGCACACATAATGCTTTAGTTTCTGTTTATTTCAGGAAATTGTGTAGGGTTTTATCCAAAACCCTTTTCTCTCACTTCTCAGGCGTCATGCTTTGTTACAGCCTTCCTCTCAAAATTACTTGATATAAAATGAAAGCTGTTTCACTGTAAGATTTCTTGGCATGTTCTAAATCGTTGTATGGCTCTTGTGTCGCCTTGGACTAAGTGATACAATGGTACCCGATCACAGGATAAAAGATGCTGGCCCACAAGACAAAAAGTTTCACGCTGATCCTCTCTTTACTTATCTCCACATGGACACTGTGACTTGCTGATAACAATGTTAGCACTCAACATGTGCCCGTCATAAAGTCCACAGATGTTCAATTTCTTGCTTTACATGTTTACATTTTAGCTTCCAGGTCTTCAGAGCACCCAAGGAAACCACTGTATTTGATATTCCCACTTCAATCAGGACTTGGGTAAAATTGGATATCATGCATTTATGATATCTTGTCTTGCAGGTGTGTCATTTCTCCCTGGCTCCCAATCAGTTTCACAGCACTGCAAAGACATTTGAGTTTCTCACTGATAAATTGATCCATCCGAGAAATTGTTAAGTAGAACATTGTCCCTGGCTGCAGACACCATTGGGAAATCACGGTTCTCTCCACAACGATGACATGAATGACTGCTCCAGCAGGCACAGCGAGCGTTTTAATCAGGCATGATGGCAGGGAAGGAACGAAGGTGCGTGTGGTACAGACTACAGAAGTAACACGGTTTAAGAAAAATAAATAAATCAGGTGCGGGATTGTGCTTACCGTGGCCTGAAGCATTGCAGATCATTTATGAAACATTTAAAGGCCCCTAGATCTTAGAAAGAGGTTGAAGTAGGTTGTCGGCAAGATGTTTTTCTTCCAACATTTGTTAGAACATTTGTCTGAAATAAATGAATAAGTGAATACTTGGTGGGTGTCAAAGATAGTGAGGCTAACCTGACGCTGATGTTGTGGTGAACAGTTTGCTTGGTTGGGATGACGAGCAGTTCAGTTTTGGAGAGATCAATTGGAGGTGGTGATCTTTCATCCATGCAAATATGTCAAAAAGGTAGACATGCATGTCTTTACCTGATAACGTCTTCACACGAGAAAAGGCTGCACACAAAGGCTGCCGCTTTGCTGCCGCTTAGTCTGATCCCTCTTTGTCATGCACAAGCTGTGTAATTGATTGCACAAGCAGATGCAGCTGTTCTGTGTAATTGATTGATCCTTGTTGAGACCACCCTCTGGGAGGCAGACAGAAACCAAGACCTGAGAAGGAGTGGTCAGAACTCTTCCTTAGACATTGCTTCCTTGATTGACCTAGAAGGCTTGGTACTTCTCACTTCCTGAATAGGTTTCAGGTTAGAGATCCAGCCAGGTGGTAGGATTCACATACAGAAGATCCGCAGGTACACTTTAGTTGGTAAATAAACACATAATTTAATAAGCAGGCACTCACTCTTCTTTTTTCTGGAGTCTCCCTGAAGAATAATCAGTCACTCATAAAACTGCAACAATGTAATGGCACAGTTTACACCCTGGACAGTCCGCCACACAAGGACAAACAACCACACACTCACAATTTGGAATGTCCAGTCAACCTGACATGCAGGTTTTTGGACAGTGGGATGAAGCCGGAGAACCTGGAAGGTCACCCAGAAAGGTCCTCGGACTCATACCCAGAACCTTCTTGCTGTGAGGCGACGGTGCTAACCACCACACCACCGTGCCGCCCAGCCTCCCAACAGTCAAGTCTCTTACATGGCTTTTACATAAACCCAGCAATCCTCCTTGCCTAAAACAATTGCCTTGAGGTGCTTTCTACACTTGCTGTGGTGCGGTCAAGTCAAACAGTAAATTATTTATCGCAAACCTTATTACTGCACCTGAGGTCTTTTTTTATACAAAACAAGCCCTGCACCAGACATCCCAAGTGTTTCATCTTTCTTCCAAGGTTTGCTGCTTTTTGTCAGTCTCTCTGCTCATGTGCACATCTCAATGTGGCATCAAAGACATGGCAATCCTGCAGTGTGAGATTTAGATGTCTCGTGACAGTCGACCATGACGATGAATGGCTCAGCCTGTGTGAGTCTCATAAGGGACAAAGAAGCAAGATAAATAGGGCTATGGAATATCTCAACGTGAAGCTTAAGTCCTCGAAAACGATGTCCTTATAGGCGTTTGTGTGTCCCTCGCAGTCTGACTAAGTCAGACACCATGGAAAGCGGCTTACAGCCTTTGTTGCGCTCTCAGCTGTTAAAGGTTGTATGAAAGCCCCCCAAAAGAAAGGCAGGGAGGATGCCACACCGCTTGTGCCTATTCTGCTGACTAAGCCTCAAGTGTACCAAGGTATTTGAAGTTGACATTTAAGCAAAGAGCAGGGTTTGAATATTAAATGTCTCTATGTTAGCTTCTGGCATTGAAACAATTGTTTACAAAGGGCTCTCTTCAGAGAGCAAAGTGTTTTCCCTCCTAAATGAGCCCAGTTAGTCTCTCAAAATGCAATCGGTTGGCACTTTGACAGTGCAGAGAGCTTTATATTACGTATGTGTGCATGATAAGTTTCTGTCCTAAATAAACATGTTTGGGTATCGAATTTAAAAGATGATAAGACGGCTTACAGCTCATTTTTTTGGAACTGCCTGAATGCTAAAATTTGGATCTAAAAATAAAATATAGAGGAAAATTATGTAACAATAGGCGTGCAAAAGGAAGTTAACTGCCAAAGCTTCAACAAGTACAAAGCCTTGTTCTACGTCTGACGGTACACTTCTTTCATTGAAAAGTTACATGCATGGCTTGCACCGTATATATGTAGGGCAGGATCCATCTCAGCCAAGAGGAAATGTGCCATGTTATGCCTTTTAATGATATTTGTCTGTTAAGAACATGAAAGTTCAAGGCTCTGGACAGATTCTCTGGATGAATATTTGATGCACCACCACTTCAGTCTGACTTTATTAACTAAAAAGGATGAAAGAGGAGACGTAAACATTCATCTGAAAGAGCTAGACCTTGTATCCTAGAATTCACTGGTATTAAGCCGTAAGTTATAAGTGAAATAAAAAAATGTGATTTGGCTCATAAACCAAATAATTCACTTCTCCATCTATAGGTACATTGCGATAGATCTATTTTTCTGTTTTTTAATGATATGGAATATATTAAAGGAAATGTATTAATGATTAGCCATGACAAACAAACAATTAGGCTTTGTCCAACCACTTACAAAAACAGTAATATTGTATTCTGCAGTTTCTGACGCTCATGATCTAGTTTATTGTTTAGCGACGTTTTGCACACTCAAGCTTTCATATATGCACTATTCTGGTAGATAAAGTAAAAAGAGTTTGATGTACGTGGCTCCAGAAAGTTTGGTATCATTTTATAACTGAGCTTTGCAATAGTTAGCTGATAAGGTAAAACCCTTTTTGACTCTTTATCTGGAATAATTCATGAGGATGATTTATTTTTATTCCATCTGTAGAAAATGTAATTAACAAGAGTAAACTTATTCTTGCATCACATGAGATCAAGGTTTTATCTCTATTAAGAATTCAACATAACATTCGTACGAAAGATGCATGGTTGGAGGATGTATGCTTTTTGTGCTCCAATTAATGCTTTCTGTATTTTCAAATGTGCCATTTTTAGCTGCTTCCACTATGCCTTCTGGCAAGACTCAAACCTACATATGCATTCATACAGTTCATGCCTTCAGTTCTGTAGCACAAAGGAATGGAACTCCAGCGTAAACCCTAGAGGGACTGACTCTCAGAAGAGGATCCTATATGCATTAGGGCAACCTAATGGTCCAGAAGCAACGTTTCTTCAGATTGGAATGGCTGAGAGGGCAAAAATCTCAGTTTAACAGGACACCGTCCTGTTATTGCCAAGCACACAGCACGCTGAACATGGATATAACGGATACATGGATGCAATGTACACACATTAACACAGAAACATATTGTTTTGTAAAGAAAATACATATCTTTTAATTGCTTTGTTGACTTACTTGAAGAGCCACATGCGAGTAATTGTGATTAGCTTAATACAGATATTAACACTTTATAATGTGTGCATGCAAATCGTCAACGTGCAATGAGAAAATCTGTTTTTAAAATCTGCCAATAGGATCAGCCCAAACAAATTCCAGACTAAGCCACCTCTGTGACAAATTATTATGATGTAAGTATGATATGAAGTTCTCCATAGATACTAACCTTATGCTTAATTTCAGCTTCAATGTGAAGGGAGATGAAGATGAGATACTGATGCTCATTTGAACGTTTTAACAAAATCAACTCCCATGTTGTTTTTTTGTCCATTTCCTGGTATCATAAAAAATATGTCAGGGTGGCAGTGACAGAATGAAAGAGGTTCAACTATGATGACTCACATTCTGTCTCTGTGTGAGAGAAATATTCAACTGTTCTGTTGCCAGAACTGCTGGTTGAGTTACATTTCAACAGTATTAATTGGGAATAAATTACAATGCAATAGATTTAGCTGACTCTGGTTTCAGCTGTGGTCCACCAAGTGAAAGTTGGTAGTTCCATCTTCTACAGTCGGTATGCAGAGTGTCTTTGTGCAGGATACATACACCATCATTGAACTCATCCTGTTCATCAGTGAGAGTCTGTGTATATATAGTCTACAGCGTAGACTAAGAACCGACATAGGAATGAGTTTGTGTATAAGAGCATGTGGCTTGTACCAGAAATCACTACTATCACCAAAATGAATAAAGTGCTGTTTAATGTAAGTCAGTCGCACACTATAATCTGATGGTCTAAATACATTAGTGACTAAAGAGGCATTATTTAATCACTTAGATATGAATATCTCATACATCATGTTTAAGACAATGTGATGAGAAAAAAAAGCTTTGATCTGTAATTTTAGAAGAACTACAAAATTCTAATTTTGCTCATATTCAAAAAACGGGTTAGCTTCCCTTGTAGTGTTGCTTGCATGGAAATGAACATGTTATTAATGAAACTCATGGGTAATATGGTAAGGTTGCCACTCTTTCTTTGAAGTTTGAACACCCTTTTGAACCTGGAAAAACTGTAAGGATCAGCACTTTGTTTCAATCAAATAATAATAGTATTAGGTTTCCTCATAGCATATGCTATAGAGGCACATATATCAAACCAAATGGTAGATCTGTATTTCCAAGAGTGGCAAATAAGAAAGAACCACTGGTCCGCTTTGCGGAAAACAAAAACAAATAATGAAATTTCGACCTGAGTGTAATGACTGAATCATTTATCTGTTGCATAGCCTAATAATGTGCCACTTTGCACATAAAGGTGCATGGTCAGTGGTGATGTGTACAAATTGTCATTATAGTTTTGTGAGTTAATTTGATGATTGCAGACTCATATTTTAGACTTTTATTAATGAAAAAAAATATATTTGCCATCATGTTGTCCCAAAAACAGGTGGTTTGAGGAGTACCTGGGTTTATTTTCAGGTAGATGAATACTGAAATCACATTGGAATTGTTAGCAAATATAATATGTTGAAATGTATTCTGTGAGTGTGCCTCTGTGATCTTCCATCTCTTCTGTAGATTGCTTTTGTGTCACTTTGGTCATAAGAGTGAAGCCACTCTATCAAGCATATTTACAGTTTTTGTAGGTCTTGAATTAGCTTGTGTATTAACAACTGTAGTTTGGGGAATTTTATCAATCCCAAGTATAAAGCAAAGAAACCAACACAAACACACTTGATCACAGTGATTTCAGATTCACATCTTTTTTAGAAGTTACATGCTTTGAAGAGTATGCCATTGTAATTCATCCATGGTGTTATTAATGCCATGTCTCACGGCCCCATTCCTTTGAGACCACACTCTATTTGAAGAATACGCATAGATCTCGTCACCATTCCCTGTACATACAGCTTATTTTTAACACTATCTCATGTGATGTGTTTGCTAGGATTAGGACCATGAATTAATTATTGCATCCACTCCTTGCTGTATTTAGCTATCAGGCTCTTACTTACTATCTGCTTTTCCAGTTTACTCGAGACAGCAGCTGAATTCATAAAGAGGCAAACATAGCTTTAAGAGAGGTGAATTCCTTATGGTAGAGCCAGTTTCAAAGGAATAATCTGACCTTCAGTAATAAATCAGGAAATCAAAAGAGAAACAAACATGCGTTTAGCTTGAAACATGGATTTGGCCTTTTTTCATGGTTATCTGAGACTTCACAGAATATCTTAAAATGTAATTCCTTTATTTATCTTTTTTTTTAAAGAATTTTTATTTTCCTCCCAAACCACAAGGAAATTCAAATAAAATGCATTGCAACTGCACAATGCTAGTAACAATTTGCATATTCATACTGCTTGCTGTGAGGACTTCAAGATTAGACCCACTCTAACAGATGGCTCTTTTCAGTTGCTGGAACTTGACATTGGCATGCAGCAAATAGAGAAAAATGAGTTACTCAAACTTAAGCAAATAAAGTTAGCAATTCAACTCACTCAACTGTACGTCTTATGTGCTACAAAGGTTTTGTGTTAGATCATATGAAGGATGTAATGATGTTTATTATCCAAATTAAATTTCATGTCTGAATGATACTGAATAATGAGAAGAGTCATTCTAAAAAATAAAAATAAAAAACAAACCGCTGAATCGTTACCAGTTGCCAGAAGTCGCAAAGGGCTGCAAAGGGAAAATCTTTGCTTCAAAGTATCACATCTATGTTAATTGTTGTATTCATGTGCAGCTGTTATTTGTTTTCTTAAGCTATGGGGAAAAATGAAAAACATGCAGTACTGGCTTTGTTTTTGGTTTCTTGGGATTAAAAATTAATTTTCGTCCAACTCACTTGAAAATTTTGGTGTTAAACATAACCCTGTCCCACAAGCATGAAGAGTGCTCATATCAATTAAACTGAACAAAATGGATCTCAGTAGTCATCAGCAAGTAAAAAAGAATTCTCTATCAGAATCTAAAACCAAGTCAAGCATTTCAGTTTAGTTAAGCAAATAAACAAGCGAATTGCAGTAGCAGGAGAGATAAAACTACCTTCAGCATTCATTAGTGGTGCTTTCAAAGACTTATTGATTTCTAACTGGCACTGTTACTATAAGTGGTTCACTGATGCTCTTTTGGGATAGCCTTAGAATGAATTATTTTGATAATTTCAAGGTATATTACAATAATTTAGTTTGGCTTGAGCAATGTCAAGTCTCTAAGGTAAGTTCATGTTAATGCTGTAAAGCATTTTACAGCTTTGTGAATGTAACTGATGGCTGAGCTTCCAGGTGTTGGCGCATACTTCATGCGTGTGAGACACCAAAAGTCATCAGGGACGAAATAGGTCCTGTATGTATGAGTTCTACTGTATATATATATATATATAAATGTGTGTGGGTATGTGTGTGTTTCATTGTATTTTATTATGCAACACATTACTACATATAGCAAATAATTTATTCATAAAAATGTAACACTGTTACTTTTTGAGGTGAGAGGTACCATGCATAAAACTTCCCTGCCGAACAATCATGATCTGTAATTATATTGAAGGGGAGAAAGGAGACGAGGAGGGAAGCAAGCAAGAATAAATTGACAAGGGAGAAATGTTTACATGACTCCCATTTCCTGTATGTTATTGACTATTAAAGATAAACAGCTTCTATCACTTTACAAAGATGAATGTCATTTTCATAATGATTAGATTGTCACAAGCCACTGCCTTTTCAAATCATGATGGATGAGAATCTCCTACTGAATAATTGACAGAGTTTGAATCTCTTGGAGTAAATAAATTGGAAATATGATGACTGCACTCACAGACAAGCAAAAAGTAACACAACCTTACAAGATGTCCTTCCATCCATTACAATCATTTCTACATTATGTAGAATCTGAATGGACATCTCAAAGTGGAAAGCTTAAATAAGTTGGGAGGTAAGATGTGCAAAGTCTCCCCTTTTAATGCTACACTGCCACAGGCAACATGTTTTCTACAACACAGCGAAATGTTCATTTGAAGGCTGCTGTATGAAAAATGTATTTCTTTTGGTGGTATTAATGTGTGCATGTATGTATTCCTGTTAATCTTCTCTACAATATTACAGAGCCCTTCATTACATATCACTGAACATGTGATGTAGTCTTGATCTTTATTCAGTACTTTGGATGACCGACCCCTTGTCATGCAAAATAGGGAGAAAAAACAAAAACAAAAACATAAAGAAACTGTGAAGACACTTTTTTTTTTAGTAAGGAAGAATATGCTTGTATAGCAAACCTGTATGTTACATTTTGGGTGATTGAATTATTCATTGTTGTTCGTGGTATGCCAATAAACACATAACATTTCCTTGTTGAAACAACATAAAACAAAACATAAACCTGGTTTTCACTCAATCATATTGCTTTCTTTCAAGCCTTTCATTTTTAATCACAGTCTTTATTTGGGCTGGCTCAACACTATTTAATTGACCGTATCTGCCAAGGCTTGCTCTTATTTCATAACGGTAGCCCTGAACAATATTTTTCCTTAATTGCTGAACAAACCACACTATTCTTTGTAAAGTTTACTATTCAGTCTTTCTGTGTAAATTACTCATGCCCATAAACATGACTGACACAAGTTTAAAAAATAAATATAATTTTGTAAAATAGTGTTAATGTTGAAAGTGTTAGTGAAAGCTATGAGAACACAAAAAGTAATTTGGATTTGAATTATGTAACTATTTATAAAAAGTGCTGTGATTCTAAGATGAAAGAACAGAAAAATCTGAACATGACTTAATTAAAGCCTTGAATGAGCGAATTAATCATTAATCATCTGAACTGTTTGCTTTAGAATTAAGCAGTGAGGAAAGCAGACTCAGAGAGACTCAAAGAAACATATGACTTATTCCTAAATAATAAGGAGGGCCCTGTATGTGGAAAATGGTTCATCTCATATTAATAAATGTTTTTTGGAGGTTGTATCATGATTGATATAATTCAATATATTCTGCTTGCAAATACGCATTTTATTCTGTCTTAACTGCTTGCATCATTTACACTTTAAAAGCCTGCATATCTTTCACCCTCTAACTTTTTTTTATAACAACTAAACTTGTTTGGAAGTTTTATTTGAAGCAATATCTCTGCCCTCAATACCGTGACATGTTTGTGTAGAAGATCAAAAGGAAGGTATTGACTTTCTTGTTTTCTTTTAGTTATGTCTTCTTTTAACAGCATAAGCTCTACGTAATTGGCACAAGTTTTTGGAAGACAAGGAGGGATGAAGTGAAGAATTTCCTGTATATTCATAAATTATTTTACCATAATTTATTGTTGACATATTTTTGTTCCACCAATATTGAATTGTGACAAACATAATTCATACATTGTATTCATTTCTGTGAAACACAGGATGAGTCATATTCACATCCAGTGAGAGCTATTTAGATATTTTGGATAGCGACTCTATGAAGCTGTAGACTGACACAGCTTTTGGCAGTGGCGTCCTTACTAGCATTACGTACTGTAAGTAAATTAGATTAATGCACCCATCTCCCTTTTGCTGGTGGCCAGTATTTATTAGTCTGATATACTTCCCTGAGTCTTATTCTGTGTCACAGCTCCATAGTTTATGCTGCCAGATGAGTGAAAAATGCAAGCACTGAGCAATAATGGCTAGCTACTTGTCTGATGGACAGATACTTGCACTGTATTATTTTCAAGTGCATTGGCACATGCTGTCAGCATGAAGTAAATTATGTTCTATTTACACTGTACGTGCAGTAAATGTGTGTACTTGTGTGTGTGTGTGTTAAACATCACCACACAGCTACTGATGGTGGGTCACTGTATGTACACCTTTTTGTGGCATGTTTGTCTTTATTTCTGTCTGATTGAGACATTTTACAGCATAACAATCAGAGGTTAAGAGAAATAGACATGAGACAGATGTAAGGCTAAATCCATAAAGTGTTTTATTATTGTTCAGTAAAGAATACCACATAGGTCATCAAATTCTCGGACACAGCTCATCACATCAGATTGGGTTGAGTCTATTAGGGCAGACACAAGACATCATTTGGAGGACTCATTGGAGATTTCCATTGATCATGGGCAACCATCCATTCCACCAATCTAGTCAACAAAGTTGTTGATATCAAACTTGTTCGGATAGGTTTAGAGGAAGATAAGGAAATCTTTTCTATCGACAAAACCCCTCCGAATTGTTCAATGCCGTCCTTTCAATTTGAGAATATCCCGTAAAATTTAACCCACATTAAACATACACATCTATAAGATGTTTATTTTATCTACTGCCCCTGTAGAACAGGTCTTACTCTGAAATGTTTTACAACCCACACATGGCTACAAAACTGGTAAGAAGGAATTTTCTCAGGAATGTGATTTTGGTCATTTTGTGAGAATAGATCTGCATGACAAGGAAAGCTTTGACAGCAAGCAGCACTTCTTCACAAAAAGATACTGTTATCAACAACTGATTATTCCAGCGGTGTAATTGCCTCCTGTTGACAGATGTAATCTTTTCACATGTTTCCTAAATGCCGTTTGCTCTTTAGCAAAGAGGCATTTGAAAGCTGGGTTTTGCAATGAAAATGGATAGCACACATTAACGCTCGTTTGTCCAATACGGTACGAACAGCACCTCATTCATCTTCTGAGACAACATTTCTGGTGAAACTTGGTCAAAAAGACATATGTAAGGAATTAAAGATTAGTGGGTGCAACTAATTTGTGCAGGAACGGTGTTTGTGGGACTATGACTGTGTCTTTGTGGTGGACCAGTACAGGAAGGTTGTGTTGCAATTTACAGCCTAAAGAGCCATTCGTCATTTTCTTCTAGTGTTTCACTTTCCTCGCAAAGCCATGGTTAACAGACTTGACTCCTGCTGCATATATAACACTCTGACAAGGATCACCTCCTCAGTCCAAGGTTAATGTTAACAACTCGTATCACATCGACAGTTCACTTGATGATGATTGATCGGGTTTTTTTGCACACCTGTGTGACAAGGGGGCTGCTGTATTCCACTGAAAGTCCTTGGAGAGTTATAGCAAGATGCATTTACTGCTGTGGGAAATTTACACTCGAGAACAATAACACTTGCCGTGCCATGACATCCGGATCTCAGCAAAGCCTGAAGCAAAGTGAGTTAGAGTAATGGGAAACAACAGCGTTTGTACGTTTTGATTGGCACATTGACCTGACAGTTGTGTTAATCGCCACAAATTCTCCGATTACAATCAGTCACCTGTGCCTCCTGCAGTTGTAATGGCAGATTTATGGAAATTAGGACTTCGTAATCCCTATCAGGCCGTGTTGGCTTACTGTGTGTGAGGAAGCCCATGACCCTGCAGTAATTGCCTCTCGCAGTCTTTTAAATCGTATTTGACATATCAGAAAATTCATGAATCCCTACTGTTCTTTAAGGTAACCTTGCCATGGGGTCAGAGCTTTTGAAGGGCTTTCACGGGGCGTGAGTAGAATAATGTGTTTCTTAATCTTAGTTTAAGATTTGGTGGTAACTGACTGATAATTATCTTGCATTTATTTCATAAATAATAAAATGAGAAAATATTCGAACTGAATCCAAATAACTCTTATAAGAAGAATGTATCAGATGAGGGATGTGATATATTGTTAGAACCTGTCAAAGTCAGACTAAGAGATGAATGGAATTAAGGGGAGGAGCTCAAATCTGAGTACTCTAGAGAAGACTAATTAACCTAAAACTCCGATAATACAGAACTCCTCTGTTTCCTGGAGGCTATGTGTGATGGTTTCTTAACTCTACATAATTGACCATAATTAGAACAAGGTCTTGGATCTTTCGTGTAAGAAAACCAATGTCTTTTGATGGAAAATTGCCTTTTAAAGTCAGATAGTAGGCACTAATTGATTTTGTACAATGAAAAGAAGGATTGTATGTAATAGTATGAAAGCAACACTGCCTTACAAGAAAGTTGAACAATTCTCTGTAAAGTGCGAGGGCTCTGATCATCACACAAAAAGATTGAGCTCTATTGTATGAATTTTAAATCGAATAAATACTCAATTAATTATTTCTTGCTGGAACCTTTTAGATGTACCAAAGACTATGTACAGTTTTAAGCAGCAAAAGTATGAATAAACCTTGTCAAGCACAGTTTTTCTCACTGTAACACAATTACGACATTAAATGTCTATGCAGTAAAACCAGCCTGTTTTAGAAGATTTTTGTGAGAAGGAAGTAACAGAATAATATCCGTATTACATTATCTTTGAAAGAAGTAAGAAGCAAATCATAATAACCCCAAAAGTCCTACTTTGGAAATATATATCAAATTGTTTAATTGCCCTATTGACTGTATGCAAAATAAGACCTAATCTCAATGACACATAAAATGTAATGTACAAGTTAGCGGACCCAAAAACACCCGGAGGCAAACGGTCAGTTCGAACGGTTTATTTAACAGGGCAAACCAGGGGGAGTGGTCAGGCAGGCGAGGTCGGCAACGGGGAGTCAGTCCAGGAACAATCCGTGAGGGGTAATCCAAAACGGGGTCCAGGGGCGAGCAGGGGTCGAGGCCGGGGAGACAGTCCAGAGGGATCAGACGGGAGTGCGGAGTCAGGCAGGCTGGGTCGGGGACACGGGCAGGCAGGCAGAGCACTGAGTCGGGCCAGGCAGGGCTCAGGCGAAGCAGGATAAACAGACGAGGGGCAGGCAGGCTCAGAGTCGGGGACGAAACGGACGTAACAGGCAGGCAGGCAGGAACAACGCTGGAAGACTCGCACATTTGGTTAGAGACGTTCTGGCCCAGGTGAGTGAGTGAGTGGGGCTTATGAACCAACCATGACAGGTGCGACCAATGTCGCTGATTAGGGAGTCAATGAGCTGGTGGGCGGAGCCAGATCATCACAGAGCCCCCCCCTCAAGGGCGGATCCCAGACGCCCCAGGTCGCTCCGAATGGACTGCAGGATCCGCCTCACGGTGAGCGCAGGTGATCCGTCGATGAGCTGGGTGGGTGGCGGGGACGCGGAGGCGGGAACTAAACTGGAACCCCTGACAGGCTTCCGACGAGGCTTCCGGGTCCCCCTTACCGCGTAAGCCGGGGAACCATCGGCAAGACGGGCGGGTGGCGGGGACGCTGAGGGCAAACTGGACGCCCCGACACCCTGGTGCTGCGGGCCATGGATCCACCCCCAGTTGGCAGCGCGGACCTGGTTCTGGGAGGCAAGGGGTAACTGATGTGGGGGAACCGCAAGTTTGGCATAACCCAGTCGTAATCCCCCTCCCCCTACTGAGCTAGGTCTCTTTACTGGGCACGAGCGGACGACATGGCCAGCTCCACCACAATAGAGGCAGAGCCCCTGCTGCCTCCTGCGCTGGCGCTCCTCTTTAGACAGGGTAGTCCTTCCCAGCTGCATGGGTTCCGGTTCCTCTGGCTCCTGAAAAAAGGAGGGAGTGGCAGGGGGCACCGCGGGTACCCAAGGGGAGGGGGCTGCGCGACGTGCTCCTTGCCGCTCCTGGAGGCGGATATCCACCCGGGAGGCGAGCTGCTCCAACTCCCGGAGGGACCTCGGATAATCCCGGGTAGCCAGCTCGTCCTTAATCCTGGAGTTCAGCCCGTGAATGAACACGTCCATGAGAGCCCATTCATTCCACCGGCTCTCCGCTGCGAGCAGGTGGAAATCAATAATGTAGGCCGAGACCGTTCTCTCCCCCTGCCGGAGGGTCAGGAGCCCCCGCGATGATTCTCGGCAGGGCAGCACCGGACTGAAAACTCTGGTGAGTTCTCGGGCAAACTCGGCGTACGGGTGGCAGGCGGCGGTGTCGTTCTGCCACTCCGAGGCCCCCCACAGTCTCGCCTTACCCTCCAGCAGAGAGATGACGTACGCGATCCTGGCTCGGTCCGTCGGAAAGCAGGAGGGTTGCAGCTCGAAGCATATCTCACACTGTGTGAGGAAAGCCCGGCATTGCTCCGGGTCTCCTCCGAAAGATCCGGGTGGAGCGAGGCGCGGCTCCGGTGGAGACCTCGACACCGGAGGCGACACGGGGGCAGGCGGAGAGGCTTGCGGGAGTGGAGCCGCAGGCGAGGCTAGATCATGGAGATGTTTGAGGATCTCCGTGACCCCTGCCTCAAGCTGCGAGATGGACCTCTCCACCCCCGCTCGCCACTGACCGTCGGGGTTTGGGTCCATGTTGGCCAGAACATACTGTAATGTACGAGTTAGCGGACCCAAAAACACCCGGAGGCAAACGGTCAGTTCGAACGGTTTATTTAACAGGGCAAACCAGGGGGAGTGGTCAGGCAGGCGAGGTCGGCAATGGGGAGTCAGTCCAGGAACAATCCGTGAGGGGTAATCCAAAACGGGGTCCAGGGGCGAGCAGGGGTCGAGGCCGGGGAGACAGTCCAGAGGGATCAGACGGGAGTGCGGAGTCAGGCAGGCTGGGTCGGGGACACGGGCAGGCAGGCAGAGCACTGAGTCGGGCCAGGCAGGGCTCAGGCGAAGCAGGATAAACAGACGAGGGGCAGGCAGGCTCAGAGTCGGGGACGAAACGGACGTAACAGGCAGGCAGGCAGGAACAACGCTGGAAGACTCGCACATTTGGTTAGAGACGTTCTGGCCCAGGTGAGTGAGTGAGTGGGGCTTATGAACCAACCATGACAGGTGCGACCAATGTCGCTGATTAGGGAGTCAATGAGCTGGTGGGCGGAGCCAGATCATCACATAAAATGTTTAAATAAATATCATGGAATAGAATAGATAAAACAATTTTAAGTTCAAGACGAAAGGAGATTTAAAATTTCAGAGTACAAAGTACTACAGATCATTCGGCATGAAACATAAGACTCCAATAGGGAATCCTTTTGTTCTTGTTACTTTTTTATTACATATTAAGACAATCAATTCATCAATATTGAAAAGCTGGACTACCCCAGGCCATGAGATGAAGTGTACCTTCTGACTGAGATTGCAAGAAAAATCACCATGTATGTCTCACATCCATAATACATTTATATATTCTAAGTCAGCATCACTAAAAGGGGGAAGTTCCCCTCAAATTACACGCAAATAATCTGCCTCTACGAGACCTATTCAAAGCCGGTCAAACAAATTACAACACAGCTATGGAGCAACTCTTTAGCACTACTGTTTCGGTCTAACACACCACTGTTAAGTTCAGGCCACAGTTGCTCTATGTTAACAGTATCAGTACACACCAGAATAATTCATGCATGCATGTTTTGTGTTACTGAATCCCCACAACTCTGAGCAGAATGGATGGTTGGACTGATAAAGACAATAATTCAATCACAGATCACTTGTAAGGTTTTAAAAATAAGTTTGATTTTCCACTCTTAAAATCCCTCCAATTTGGGTATTAAATGTTAGTTTATGCATGAGAATTTTCAAATGGACTTACATTATTGCTATTCTTGATCAGTTGGGTTAAGAGATCAAAGTAGTTGTTTTAGGAAGTGCATTATTGTTGTAGATAATAATTATGCACTGTCATAAAATAGGGAGCCATAACACATTCTGACAGAGAAAGATGGATATACCTGTAAAATATTGTGCAGCTCTACATTAATATTGCAGTATTGTGTGCTGTTGTAACATGCTTAGCCACAGGGCCGGTAAACAGACACAAAAGCTGAAAAAAAAAGAAAAAATATCTTCCTTCCTCAGATGAAGGACTGTTGTGATAGACTGACAGTACCGAAGCATCCCAGGTGTATCTTTATTACATGGTGGGGGTATGAAGGACAGTCACTCATCTGTGACTCAATTACAAGGAGACAACAAAAGAGCAGTATGATCACTTTTGTCTGGAATCCACATAGCAATCATATTTGCTGCTTGTAAATTGAATTAGAGGACAGGAATGGGAGCAGGTAAAAGGCAGACACAAGAGGGCTCTTTGCTCATCAAGACTAATTGTATCTCTGAGTGACACAAAAGATTGAATGGAGAAAGCACTGCTGTAATCAGACGATTGTGTGCTTGTTCATCAGCCCAGAGCCTTTCTGCACCATTGGCATCTCTGTCTGAGCCTATGACAACAGGAGGAACTGCAGCTCGCTGATTGCAGTATCAAACCTCTCTCAAAGAAATACAACTATTTTTAGGCAGCATATTGGTCACAAAGGTACCACACAGACAGCGACACTGTCAGGTTGACTTGGAAAGATTTTTCAACTCAAACCATTGTCATTATTCGTTGTAGATACAACTTTTGCTGTTTCAAAATCATCTGATTGATATTTACATCAAATTTCAGCAGGAGAGAAAGGGTAAGCCATGACAATTGACTGGGAAGCTTTCAATCCACTGCCCTTTTCTATTTTTAGGGGTTCCATTTATTTTATTCTCTTCGTTTTGCTTCATTGATTTGTACACCATAACCGCACAACCCAAAATGTACCCTCCACAAGCTACATGCGGTAGAATTTATGTAAACCCACTGAACCATGACACAACTAAACTGAGTGCCGGACTGGGACCGACAAAGCCATCTGGATACTTTGTCTGATTTACTTGGAGTCCTATATTTTCCTCTGTGATGGTTGATGGATATTCTCAAATGATTCTGGAAACTCAGTTTTTCTAGTATAACTCCACATTACTGTCAAACTGATATTATATTTATGTCAAGACATGTAGGGGAAACCAAGAGCAATGTGCTGATGTGTTCATACGGGCAGTAACATTTACATACTCTGGAAGTAAAAGCAGCCATATTAAATCAATCAAACTAAATAAAGGAACGGTAGTTGTGTAGTAGTAAAAAAGCTCAAATAATAATTAAAATCAGTGAAAGATAACATACTATTTATACAATAAACTGGTATTATTTCACATGTAAGATGTTGTTCTGGCTATTTTCTTTGTCATATTTTTTATTCTTCCAGGATCTCAATATCTACTTGAATGTCAGCTGATGAAATATTTATCTGGCTACAGGTGATGCTGTGGTCTTAGTGACAACATTTCACAGTGAAAAGGTAAACTTGTCATTTTTTCTAGCCAGCTTTTTAAATATTCATTTTTCTTTTCTTTTTTTGTTGCTTTTTTACCATGTAGCCTGCAGGGATGGTATTTCTGGTTCAGATGACTCAACTGATCTCATAAACTATAGAGGAAATAAAATATGAAGGCCAAAAAAAGAAATTTTGTGGGACTGATGTCTTTGGGTTTGCTCTAAAAATATCTAGCCAAAGGTCTAAGAAATGTGTACAATCACCAATATGCCACAGGAGCTCTTTTGATCCATGATATTTTTGGGACTTTGTTTGCAAAATTCTTGTTTTGACCAAAAATAACATAGCTGGTGTTTTTTTTTCTATTGGAAAAGGTCAGATTTTGGATTGTCAAAACAAAAACAAACCTGACATTTCACTAAATGTACTTTCTTAAAAAAATCAACATAAGACTGTTAAATGTGTTTCCACAATCTTAGTCACAGTAAAAGAAAGAAGAAAAATAGCCTGCGTGACCTCAGATGAGAAAGATTCCATTTCCTGAGGGAGGATTTTTTCTGATCCATTTGTCTTTGCTCTCCACTGTGTGAAAAGCCTTTTATGAATGTACTTGTTACCATGTCCTGTGTCCTATACCACATGTATGACACAAGTGTGTGTACATGTGTGTGTGTAAGTGAGTGTGCATATTTAGAATTATACAATAGACTAGTGACCTGTATAAAGTGCACCCGACCTGTTACTGCTGCTGGGGTAGACCCAGTCCCATTGCAACCTATTACGATTAAGCAGTAATAAAAGTAGGATGGATGGGGATGTGGGGGTCAACTGGAAAAATATTGAACATATATATTTTTTTTTACAGTCTTTAACCTATGTCATTTTCAATAGTCTTACTTTTGAGTCTTCAGAACATATTCTGATTATTCAAAAGCTTGCAATGTTAGGACAGATTTGTCGTATGGTATGAGCAGAGTTGTCTGCTGCTGAATGTGTAGGACAGGGATAACAGGACTGAATCCCACAGGAAATTCCATCACGTGGTCATTGAGATGTACAGCTCACTAATCTGACAATAATTCACAAAATACAAGCAAGAACACTACAATAATCAGCTATACAATAACGCATCATCAGGTGAAAAAAGTATTCCAGTATATAGGGAAAGGTCTGTAAAAAGTTATGTAGATGGGCAGACTTGAAGGATGGAGGGTTTATCATTATCCTTATAATTATTATCATAACAATATATATAGAATCATACCATTCATGGCTTAAAATAATTTCATTGTCTTATAGGCTCAAACATGAAAAAACTTTGAGAAAATGTACAGCACTGCAGAGGATAGACCACAAAATATCAACCTTAGAGTTCAGTTAGACTATATGATCTTGAGGTATGGATGTCAAGCCAAAGTGAATTCAATCCCCTTGTCTATTTCAAATCAGAAGAGACTTTGCTGTGTGATGAATGATGACATTTATTTGATTTGGGAGATATTACAGTCGGTACTGTCACGAAATATAAATGGATATACTTTTCAAATCTTATTTTTCCAGAAGACCAATAGTCTAGTGGTTGTGCAGACAGGGAGGCTGAGGTGAGGAGGACAGACGGACACCAAAAATATGAACTGTGAAATACTATTACAGATTTTTCCCATTTTTTTTATATGCTCAGAGCTACATTAAGTTTGTTCCAAATTATGTGATATACCTGTATAAATCTTCATATACGAGCAGGTGAAGATTTTATTTTTTAAAAAGTTAGGCTTTGGTTCCACATCACAGTCAGGGTATAATGCAATAAAACAGAGGTAGTTTCTGAATGGATCAAGGTCTGTCAGTCTTTTCTGAACTAGTGAATTCTACTTTTGCCGCATAACATATGGAACCCTTTGTGAAGTTTAATACGAAAATTTGTCTCAGTCTGCTTGATAGCCCAATCTTAATATCTAGTGAATATACTCATAAGTTAATGGACATTTTGTGGGCAGTAGACTGTGAACTATTTCAGACATAATTACAACTCCTCATAAGCTCTGGAACAAGGTCACTGATGATTGATTGATTCATTGCGTAGCAGTAATATGATGTCAACTCAATAGTTTAAAGTGACATTGCATTCACCAATCCCAGTGGCTAACAGAACAAATACAGAGACCAAATGTATCCATGCATTTCCTCTTATTTTCCACACAAAGCTCAAAAGTCTTTAGATTGGACACTGGCGTATCACCCAGCCAATATATTTCAGACATATGAAAAGAAAATGACCCAAAAGAAAAAAAATCCTTTTCAGGTCATTCTTTCATTACAGCATCATTCTGGCTAACTTACTTTAGACTCTGATCTCATCAAGTTTCAGGTATGTGGTAGATTTGACTTTGAGCACAGCAGTAGTTTCATATGATCTACTTCTTATTTCTCCTTTTTGATGCTTGTGAAAAAGCAACAGAATGGGGATGTTTCATAAGCGAAATTGAAAGCTCCCAAATCCTCTCAAATCAAAGCGTGACACAGCTCAGTGGTATTATTGCTTGTAACTGACAGATTGTATAAGATAGGCAGGCTAATGACAAATTGTTATTATAGGCTAAATATGTGAGCATTTATCTGCTTACAGGAAGACGAAAATGCTGTTAAACTCTCTGTAGTTGGGTTCCATAGTCTGTTTGGCTTCCTGCTGTATATACTTCGATTTGGAGTTCCCCTACATACTCCAAATGAAGTCCTCATCAAACATAAAACAAATATTCAAAATATGCTAAGAATTCTGCCAAAACATGTGTCAAGCCAAGAAGAAAGGCTCTAGTGAATTCTTTGCCCCCATAATAGACCACTCTCTCTCCTGTCATCTACACCGGTAATCCACTATTCCACGTGAATAATTAACAAGAGATTTCAAGGGGATTTCACTTCACTGCCTTGCCAATAAACAAGTAAGGAGAAACTAAAGTAAGGAGACTAAACTAAAGTAAGGAGAAAATGAAAAAGAGAAAAATAGGGTAGAAAAGTCACCAGAGTGCTTTAAATGACTGACAGCAAGCAAACTTGATTATCGTTGGCCTACAGATGTGACTGTGCTGTAGTTTTACCTCAGGGCAGCTGATATTTTATGCTGGTCAGGTAGTACACTCCATTTCCTGACCTGCCAGCACTGACAAGCTAAACACAGGGCTTTTTGAGGCTGGCATTTTACATTGCTCATTCTCACTGACAACTCCAATCAAATGGAGACTGGACATTACGTCGTTCCCAATGGCCGTCCCTACCACCCGACGTGCTGTGTTTAAGTTTAAAGTTTTAAAGGGCATAAATGCTATTGCTATTTATGGCATCCTTGCTTTGAGTTGTCCTCCCATTCTTATGGTAATGGTATTTCTGATGAGGGAAGAGATCATCCTTTGAATTATGATTGAAAATATAAATAAGAAATGCAATATTCTCTGATGACTCTTTATAAGTAAGAAAGAAAAGAAGATGAGGTGCAGAAGTCACACACACTTTTTCATAAAAGAGAAAACATTCAAGAAAAACTTTAACTAGGAATGAGCAATTCTAACAAATTACAAGCCGATAACCTGTTGTGCACAACATGGAGGCTTCTATCAGGCATCATAGTTAATGTAATGACAATACAAGACACATGGAGCTATTTCATGAGACAGTAATATCAGAGACAACTAAGCCCATGTCTTCATGTTGTAACCATGGATAAGGGAATAATGCCAAAATGGACAACAATAGTTCAATAAAGATCTGTGCTCCTTCCCAACTATCTCTTGCAAATATTTTGAGAATTTGGATTAAAAAAGGGAAAATAGGGCAGATATTACTGACTTGACAAATACTGCCTGCAGACATTCGATTTCAGGTTGCAGACCATCTGTTACCTTATTTAGTGGATAAGTTGTCTCCAAGAATAACACACACACTCTCTTTTCACCAGTGTTTATACTGTTTTCTGTTCTTGGATATTTGCTGTTTTTCAAATTTTCATTTTGTTCTCATTTCATGATCATTTCCTCTCCCCTGTTAATGTTTTTGGTCGTTTGGCTTTTTTTTGTTACTCTTTAGTAGATTTGTTTTCTTGAGTGTAGTCTTATGTTTTCCAGCTTGGCCGCATTGTTTTATTATTGTTTGAAAAAAGCCAAGTTAAATTATCTCCTTACTGGTCTGTGCTTGGACTCTCTTTCTACCCCCTTGGCAATTGTGAAAAAAGGCATTTAAAGCCACCATTAAGTACTCTATGGAAACGTGAAAGACAACTTCAGAGGCCAATCTGAAAGCAGCTGAACGTTACCATCAAGTGAAGCGCTTGTTGAGGAGATACTTCTTCCCAGGTGCAATTCTGATATCACTCAGCAATACCATCCAAAAGAATACAGATAAAAACCCAAAGGTAAATCCATATAGAACCGAATGGAAGCAGCTGTCAAAATACAAAAGCCAATAACAAGTACATCCACAAGTCCAGCAACCTGAGACTGTGCACTAAGTGGAAAGAAAGAAGCCCTTAGACAGTCATGACAGATGCCAGCAGGCACTGCACGCATAGAAAGACGAGCGTCTCTCCGAGACACTCGTCTGACTCAACCAGGACGGATACTGTCATCCTTTAATGTGAATAGCCAGAATCAAAATGGATGATCTCCAAGCTTGAAACCTCCATACGAGATATCACAAAACTATGAACGTAATTGAAGTGGCGTTCATCCTTAAATATCTTCATTCTCTGTCCAGTCAAGTGCGGACTATTTCCTAGAACATTGACTTTGTGTGTGCATATATATTAAGTAGAACTAGAAATACTAAATGCCTCGTGAAAAAAAAAAAAAAAAAAAAAGTTCATCGTCCGTTGAAACACGTCATGTTAATCAGTATGACTAATAATAATGGAGTGAATCTATGGCTACATTAGTAATTTTTTGGGTGGCCCTCATGGTCAAATTCTTGTGTAGTCTGTACATTTGGCCAATAAAGTGATTTCTGTAATGTCCTTATCAGAAATTGTTGCTCATAAATCAATCATTTGATATTTTATCATTGTCAATACAGGGCAACTTTTTTTCAATTTGAACATTATGCTTTTGATATCTGTCCTCTGTACATATGGACAAGTGTTAGGGCAATGATCTGTTCACGTCGGGGTAAAAAAGACAGTGTGAAAAAAAAGGAAACAAACACTTATGTCTGCTTGACTTAAGAGGTACTCAAGGAGAGGAGTTTTAAAGCAGCTCTATTACCTTCAGCCCGCTTGCTAGAGTTGGGTATAAGGCCAATTTAAGCTGAAATGGACCTCCGGAAAACAATTACTCAAGCTCCACCTCTGCCTAGTTTGAAGTTGAAAGAATCTGGTGTCCGAAGGATCCAAATCAAATTTAGCCTTTTATGTAGTTGCCTTTATTTTTATGTTTTCTTGTATGAAGTCAAGTTTGTGTTTGGATAATAAAAGGAGAATGCATCTTTAACATATTTTGTAATACTGTGCTTTAGTTGGAACTCCAGTCTATATACAGAAGTATTTAGGTCATGAAAATTCATCACAAGTTTTCTTCGAGTAATAACCCTGTGTTTTATTTATCATAAGGTAAAGTAATGCTACATTCTAATGCATATATTTTTTCTGCTTATGGCCTGTAAAAAATTGGGGGGTGAGAAAAAAAATAAAAATAAACATTTGTGTTGGATAAAAACAGTTTCTCATTACAAATGTATCTGTCAACTAAGGGCATATACAAATCTTTTTGTAAGTCCACTCAAATGTTAAAGAGAACACACTAGGAATGTATTTTACATTTGTAAAAGAAGTGAGTGGCTAGAAGAAATTTTGATTAACACCCAGAACTAAATAGATCTGCTTGGTTTTTAAGTACATCTAAGGATAGTTATTAATATAAATTAATAATCAATTTAACTAATTGAAAATTAAGCATCTTTAACACAAGTCTAGAGAGTGAGAGTCAAGACTAACCTACATTTGTAAAGTTAGTGTGTGACTTATATTCAAGATACTGGATTGAGCAAACTAGGGATTGTTAGATTTCAAGGAAGATCAAGACAAACATGAACTCAATTAATATAAACATTATCCCAATAAAGCTTTGGATAAGAAACTCAAAACAATGCATTTTCAGTACAAAGTTTTCATGACTTGCTTGGTCATGTAGAACTGATACTGATGGTTAGTATGTTGCTGTGGCTGCCGTCACCCAAGGAAACAGTTCAGTCATGGACAAAACGAAAATTCAGTTAACATCCAGTCTTTTTGTCAGCAAAAATAAATATTGCGGTTGCTTTCTTTTGGTCTTGTATGGGCTTAGCTCATTCTCTGGATTCTCATTCGAACACCTGCCTTGGCTTGGTCAGCTGAAGGTGAGCCCTTGGAGATTATTTTTTTTTATTCTTCTTGCAATAGTCAGACAGATTGGGGCCACTGCCAGCCCACTCTAATTATGTAGGCTAGAGCAAACCGAGAAGAGGGTCACAGACATTTGTTGTAGCTCCCCATGAAGAAAGAGCCATGAGGGCGGGAAATGGCCTGTAGGTAGATTTGGTGGGAGTCTCCTTTCTTAGATAACTAGCTGGGGAGTAAGAATAATTACTGTCCTGAAGGTTTACTATTACAGCAGGGGTACAAATACCTGAAAAGGAACCTACACGCTTTTAGAGTTAAGCCAGATGATTGACTTCAGTTTGTTGAGGACCCCAACAGGGGAGAAAAACTTTGCTATTGGAGGCAGATACTTGGATAACTGTAATGGAAGTTTAGACCTTTATTTTAAAGTTGGTAAATGTCTTTGGCAGAAAGCACAGAGGTTATTTCAAACAGTTAGGACACAAAGGGGGATTTTATTCACACATACTGAAATTGAATCATGAGAGTATTTATTCTGTAGTCTCTACAACAAGAATCAAGACAGAATCTTAGCCAAAACCTGAAAAACTTTCAAATGTATTCATCTCTGGCAAAAGGTTGTCAGATTGCCCCTGAACCCAGCTCAGAGATTTGCTCTATTGTCATTCCCCTAAAGCAAAGGCAGACATACTGTATGCAGCTTCCTTGCTTGTGGTTTGTTTGAACGCTTCTCTGAAAATTACACATGAAAACCTAAATATAAAAATGAGTTCAGCCCATCTAAAGCTAAAATGATAAGCATCCATCAAATACTGCAACATAACATGTGCATGTTTTTTATTTTTCATCCCAGTGTTGAGGCAGTCCATCCGTATACATGTTCAAGAAATCTGATGAAAGTAAATGAACCAAGACTTGTACCATTTGTACACAAAAACAACTAAAGTTAAACCCTATTGTTTACAAGATCTGGATGAACAAACCTAATAAAACTGTTTTGGATTTTTTCCAACTCTGTCTCACATCAAAATATGAAATGTTCAACTAAATTTCCACAGACACTGACTTGGTTCTTTTGCTGAGCTCCTGAAAACAGAAATAATGTAGATCCATTTTGGGAAGAGCAAACACAGCTGGGACTAATTTCATCATAGACGGGGTGACTCTGTCTTTCCCCTGCTACTGTGCAACATCGCATCATGGCAGAACTTCAAATGACAGTTGCACATTTTATTCATCTACATACATATTTGTGTACATAAGTATGTTTGCGCCCTCAGTGTCAGCAAAGAAGATTAAATTTTGTAGTGTGCAAGATTCACATGGAAGAAGAGAGGCTGCATAAGGATATTAATACACTGTAATACCACATACTAAGTACTTGTTAATATCTAATTCAGTTTGAAATAATGTAATTTAAGGGGGAGACGACGACAGACATTATCATTTTATACATGGTAGTATGGTACTGAATTGTGGTATATGTATAGATCATAAGTAGTGGGAGACAATTTTCTTGCCAAAGGAAGTCAATCAAATATAAGAGCAATTGAAAAAAAGTTAGCATCAGTCACTGAGGTGTGACAGATATAGAACAGTTTTTGTCTAATTAAAGGTTCATCTAATAACTCACAAAAGAGTAATGCTGACGGGATAGATGATCTGCTCTCTCTACCCCCCAGCTCTTCCTTGGTATTGGAAAAGCAATGGATCATTAGACTTGGTCTGAGAAAGTAGTGGCACATTTTCAAATTGGACTTTATTACATTTTCTTAAACTTTGATTAGACAAGGGTGTAAGAGACTAAAGCCATTTTTCATAATACAGAGATCATAACAGGAAATTACTGTTCATCTGATTAAAGTTAAATAAAATATGATATAAAGATATTCATTATGGGCCACACAAATTTCACATTTTTGGTGGCCTATTGAAATAAGGGTCCTTCTAATATTGAGGCTGACAACTATGACTTGTCAATTTGTGAGCACAATTTGAGCCTAAAGGGTTTATTTACTGAGCTCAAACACTTCTCCATGAGGAATTCAAGATGTGATGTGAATGTCATAGCATAATTGCAACATTTAAACAATTTTAGTCTCATTTTGAAGCTTCCTTTTGGGGAAAATCAATTTAAAATGAGTTGCGGCTTATCTTGATAATGGGACAGCTGCTGTATTTCTTCCATGTTTAATGCAACCAGCAGTGGGAAGAACACAGTGGTACCTGCCGTTTATTTTTCAGAAGCCTTTTTTATGCACAAATTGACAAAGATATTTTTTTTATGATCAGGAGACAGAAGGTAAGAACATTTGTGTAGGTTGGCTTGAAGTCAGTTTGTGGGCAGGAATCAGTGTCAAATAATCTATCCTCCTTAGAATTGGCGTACTGAATATGGCAGTATTCCAATGACTGTTGAAGAGGTTGTAGATATGGGGTTGATATGTATGTATATATTTACGTATTACATATTTGTTAGACATCTGTTAGAGCTAAACATCTAATAATAGTTAAACAGCATCTGGAAAATGCCAGAAAATGTCAACCTCCATGTTTGAAAATAATAGATATTTTCCACAGTGGAAAACCTGATCGCACATTAAAAAAAAGGGAAACAATACCCCTTTGTGCCTTCACTATCCTAGTGGCACAGCCACTTTTGCTGTCGCCCATTATCTGTGCTTCAGTTGCAATGTCTTTGTTAAATCGGCTGTAATGCGTCTCTCAGACTCTACAGATGTCATTATTTTAAAGTGGGAAACAAACAAATATGGAGTTTGGAATGTTTTACTGTAAAGGTCTTTACTCAGTTTGTATGCAAAATAATTCTAATTCTAAATCTTTTCTAGATGAGGTCAAGCCAATGCGTGTGGACATTGAGTAGAGTGAGATCTCATTCTCATGCAGAAAATGAGCAACAAGACAATATCTACTATGCTAATGAACAAGTATAATCCATGAGATAGCTTCTAAACAACCAACATAGTTTTATTTTAAATACTCAGAGACATGCCCAGAAAATATCACTCGTGTCCCATGTTTTGTGTTTTTTTGGCAATAGTTTTTAGTGCAGTTATACAGTTGAGATGAATCGTTAGATTTCAGTTGAGTTTAAAACTTTACATGTGGCCTTTAGCTCTGTGTGGGTGAGTATAATGATATGGGAGTGGGAGGGCCCATACTCTTAATAAACTAAAGACTTTATTTATTGCGCCACGGAGAAGGGAGAAGTATTAATTTCACACTCTGCCTCACAACGCCCCCATAGGAGCAGATTATAAATTTGTTGTATTAAGGAGGCGTCTCTGAGTCATACCAGGAGACAATTACGTCTTAGCCTGGTGATGAATTAATGTGTGTCGATACAAAAGGTCACTCCATAAAATCAGTTAGTCATTGTGATGAATGCTAAACTCTTTATATACAGGAGGGCCATTTTACATTCGAATGACACCATCCGAAGAAAACACAATATATGAGGTTGAATAAACCATATAACTACATAAAGCCCAACATGTTTATACTGGTAAAAAAAAAAAAAAACACCTCAACTTTGCTTTGGGCTCTAAAATTTTTGCACCCTGCATGCCAATTGTTACTTAATCTATTTTTATTATTTTGATTTGTTGCTTTTAGTTGCAGTGTTCCATTTTCCCTTTTTCATTTCCCATCTTTCTTGCTATTCGCACCATTTTAATAATCGTTACACCAGGGGGACAGTGGGGCAGTTTCAGACTTTACTACTCCCTCGGTAAAGTCCTGTCTGTGTTCTGTGTCAATCCATTTCTCTTTCAGCTGAAATAAATCGGTCTTATTGCATGTAATGGTGGGTGTTCTGGTCAATGGAAGGGAAAAAGGACTGAGTATAAATCACAGCAGCTTTAAACTATGGCCTTACATCTTTCTTTATTTCTGTTTGAATTTTTTATTTTTTTATTTACGCTGTTGCTTTAATATTGCTCTCAAGAAAGGTTTCAAAGTATGACATCACATCACTTATCTAAACAGTTAAGAGTTGAGGTATTAGTGTAGCTTCACTAAAGCTATTTAATGGGACTTTTCCTGGTTCCAATGCTGAAGCACTGAGACACAAAGTGGGTAAAGTATGAAAGGATTTGCCATGAGAGGTGGAAATATGGCCCATTTCAAGTTGTTAGTATAGGTTGATGAATGACTTTTTCAAAAACAAAGACCATTACTGATAATTAACTGGTGGGAACATTGCAATTATGTAAATTGCCAAGAATGTTAACGTGCTGTGTGCCCTACTGGTTTATTCATTTTAATAACACATTCCTGATGAGATATAGTGTGTTGTACAACTGCCAAAAAATGTGGTTATTCTCCATTACTATTGGTTTCTTCTCTCACTTCAGGGTCAAAGCCGATGGCAGAAACTAGTCTTTAACAAGTCTTTAACACCAAGACTACTGAGTTCAACTGAACGCATCACAGTTTGTGATCTGGGTGTGTCACTGCAAATACGAGAATCTGAAATTTGTCTGTTTTTTTTAAACTAACTTCCAAAATTTGATGTACATTTTCCCAGCACTGGTGTGATAATATACATTCTATTAGGTTTTGTTTAGCTTGTTATTTTAGATGATTGTGTAGTGATTGAACAACGGCTTGCTGCAGACCAAATTACCCCTCAGGGAAAATAGATTCATTGAACCTTGAACCTTGCATTTTAGACAAAGTGAAAGTAAAGCAAGTAGGATGGACATTTTTTCTCCCCCATGTCAGTGACAGCAAAAAACATCACATGAGCTGCATTTATTCACACATATCTTAATGAAACTTCACTCTCTTTGTGTATTTCTGAAATACTATTTACATTTCTCTCTAAAATGAGAAAATGAGGAAAATTTCGTTTGACATTTTATGAATTGGTATTTTGTGTTATTGTAAAAAAACTACACTTTTGGGTTGAATGAGTAAGACTGACCCTGCTATGAACTGGCGGACCGTCCAGGGTTCTCGCCCACTGACTACTGGGATAGGCTCCAGTCCCCTCACAACCCCATTAGGGAATAAGCGGTTATGAAAATGGATGGATGGATGAGTAAGACTGACACATGTAATACTCCCTAGCATGAACTTTGAATTTAGCAAATCAACCTGGCAGTGCCACAGAATATAAAATTGCCCTACATACGACAACCTTGTCAGACTTGTGTTCCTCTGTTGCATCCAAAGACATAAAACGTTCTCTTTCAAGCCTTCTAAGAGCCACTTTTCACTGTGTCATACCACAGTGGTAAATCTCTAAAACGTAAGAGATTAAGCTTGAAGTCAAAGTACGTTGGGACGCACTCTCTGGTGAGATGGTATCTTATGCAAAATTATTTAAAAAGTAGTTTAAAACTATTAGTGATTTTCTTTTCTGGTGAATGTTTTTGCTGCCGTTGCTGACTGAAATTTCTCTGCCACATGTAAGTCAGAAGTAGTATAGTGATAGTCTCTCATAATAAACATTTCTACCACCTTTAATATACGTTTAACCTAGCTGTCAATAAAATTGTCAGAAATCAATATTTCCTTCTTGAATCATTGCCGGTGCTCCTGTGTGGTCCAACCAGCTTGAATCTCGCTCCCCTGTGATGTACAATTTCTATTGGAGTCTGGTGGAATGGGAAATGGGGCCACATGTTGTTAAAGAAATGGAATACGATGGGGCTGTCAGGCATCCTGAGTCACTCTTCTTGTTACCAGGCTCCACTTGTCTGGCAGGAGACCTTACTTGTAGCCTACAAAGTTTCTCGACATCCTGACTGTGTTCTCCATCACACAGACCGCCGCTTTTGTCGTTGCCTCTTCCGTTGCCTCTTTCGTTATCTTTTATTCCCCTCATGGCAGTTGATCTCCTTCAGTCTCTTTTTCCTTCAGCTGTCACTGCCATAGTATGAGGGTGTGTTTAATTAGAACACTTTATGAATAGTTTTGTGTCCCATCTCGGGAAAGAAGAGTTGATTGAGAAATAAAGAGAGGATACAAGAAAGAAGATACAAGTTACTGAGACAAAGCTGTGGGCCTTGCACAGGATTAAGAGATGGGCACTAGTTATTTTAAGCACAACACATCCAGATTTTTCTCTAAACAAGTTTCTCATCCAGGCATGTGTCTGAACCCAGTTCATCCAGGAGGTGAATGGTCCTGCTGTCCTATCCACAAGTGATCCATGAGGGATTCATCAACAAAATCATGACACAGGCACGGCGTTAACTTCAATCATTTGCAGAAAAATGTTTATGATGTTGATATAATTGAAAACAGATAGTTAATGAGCTTTTTAAATAAACATTGTGTGAAAGAGTTTGAGTTTGTTCTCTCTGTAATCTTGTTCTATTGCTTGGAAAAACTAATGACCCATGAATTGTATTTGAACAGATGCTCCCTTTTGCTAATGGGGCATCACGCTTTGAATTTATTGTCAAGCAGTTTGATTAAAACACACGAAAAAGCCTAAATAGATTTCCACTGGAAAAAAGAAATTCAGGTATATCCTCCCTACAATTAACATTATCTGCTCATTGTGCAAATTCACCAAAATTCTTGAAATGCCATCTCTCAGCTAGAATTTAACAGTTGACTGTGTGAATGAGTTCAACAAAAGGGCACGAAGACCTAATTTCCAACAGCTATGAAAAGTGTGTTTAGATTGTACAAGTGCGTGGGTATAATTGTGCGAGTTGCACTTTGAGACTGGGTCTGTGTGTGTGTTTCAGCATGGTTTGAGTGTTTTGACAGCCTGACTAATTTGTACTGTAAATTTTCTTTGCCTGAACATGTCACCATACGGATGGATTCCAAAAACCTAACACTTTCTTAACATCCCTGCTGATTTTAATGAATAAACGCATGGCATAATTTTTTGAAACATTTCTCCAGCACAGAGAGTTGATTCACGGTGGGAATCACTAACACTCCCACACTAACAGCTTACCCACATCTGCTGTGTATCACATATACACCTTTGAGAAATTTAGTATACATTCAAAAACATTAAACTGAACTTTACCTTTGTACCTCCATCAAAATGTCCCAAATTATGATCAAAACCTCAGTTCACTTTAAAAAAAACAGTGAGGTAATTTGGGTTTTTTTGCCCTTCAGAGGATAAAATATGAGTGTCGTTTTCTGTATCAGCTGGTGGGACATAATGGTGATTCATCCCAATTCGTTTAAGCAAAGAACCTTAAATCAATGCCCCACCCCACTTGCAGAGTACATGGGCTCACTAATTCTGCTCCAGTCAACGTCTGAGCAACCCTTCTTCCTGGGGTGACAGAAATTAATAGGCAGGCCTGGGAGCCCGAATGAGGACAGGCCTTGAAGATTTCTTCTCCCTCTGGCTGCCATAATTCTAAGAGGCTCGTGGCATATTCGGGTGTTATGGTGATGAAGACATGATGGGAGGAAGTTCCGTTTTCATCTCTTTTCTATCAGCCAAAATTTGCCTATGGCTTTTTCAGCTGTTATTGAAGCTTATTGGTTCCTCTGCTGAACTCCAATACTAATTTATTAGGAAAAACCTAACTTTTTTGCCCTGAAATAGAATTCAGTGCTAACATGATTGAAGTAAGCTTGATGACATTCACAAGGAGGGTTTAGGTTAGATCAGTTGTGATCGATGTGTGATTCAAGACTCTTACATCAGACCACCTAAGTGATTTATGTAAACTGTGTCCCATTACAATCTGTGATAAATTTGAAGAAAAAACAACGAGCTGTTTGAAATTCTTGTACATGGAAGTGATATTGTCACCAAAGTGCAGACACAAGGACAAAGAATCTAAGATTTATTGGAAAGATTTGCAAAATATATATTTGATTTTGGAATTAGTCTTATACATGAATGTATCATTTACGAGGCTTTGCATTTAGAAAAGATTGAAAATGTTTTTTCATTTGTACCATAAAGTGCATTTTCTCACTCTGAAATGTGACCATGCTTATTGATAAAATATATTTCTGATTTATGTGTGCAGATTGACATTCACTCAAAGATATGATGAAAAATACATAAACAGGAGAAAAAGATAATTTCAAATTTCAGGTAGGCTATGTCTGACAGCAATATGTCAGTTTCCCATAGGGAGGTTATTTGAAATGCATAGCTGCAGTTTGACAGCTGTACCTGCCACCAGCCAGTATTTTCTTTTCCCTGGTATAGCTGATGGTGCTCAGATACACAATTCATATCCATGTTTTTTTTTTGAAGACATGCCAAAGAACAAACTAACATTTGAGCACATATACATATATACATATATAACTATGCCAATGTATCATTTACTTAATTTTAAAGGTGAAATCTTTCGCGCTCACAGCAACTAATCATACTGAGAAGCCCAATAATCTACATTGTTATTTCAAAGAGTATCCTTGGCACGACACTCAACAGTGTTACAAAGTTAATGCAAAATCTGGAACAATATTCTTGAAGCTGTAATGTTTTGCCCCGATCCCCAAATCATTCAATATGCTTATAGTTGCAAGTTAGATGCATGGGCTGTTGGTTCAATAAAAGTGAGAGGTTCTTTTTATTTGACTCATATAGATTATTCCTCATACATGAAAATCCACTTTATTTACTCATGATTTCCCAAGATAGGAAAAACATAGATATTAATTTAACTTAAACATTCCAAGTTTTCAAACTGGTTAAACATCATAAAAAATGTAATAGAAAAACACACATTAAATTTATCATTTGATTTCATTTGAGGGTATTCCTGCATTATGTTGGAATTAATTAGACGGTAAGAGAGGTGACAGCTACACATGACCAATTTATTTGATAACACCCTGTGACTCTTGCTCGTCTTCATGTTATGTTCTTTAGTTACTTTTCAAGTCAAGATCTAATTTAATTCAACCAAACACTAATGTTCAAAAAGCCATCTTGTTCCCTTTCTCTACTTGCAGATAAAAGTGAAAATCACCCACAACTCTTCATTGCCCGTTTTATCTGGATGTTTTTCGGGCTCATTTAGAGATACTCATTACGCATTACTTTTGAGTACAATCACTGCCATATTTAAAGGTTTGTCAAAGCTCTGGTGTGCTTATGGTCTGCCAAGAAAATAAGCCAAGGGACACAATGGCATTATATGTGCGAAGGTCAGCTTGTTAACCAAAGTAATTGGATTTTCCATCCCTCTGTGGGTGATGAGAGCCTTTAGCTTGTGCATGTTGCACAGTTTTCCCTTGACTGCAGTTTGGGTATTGATTTATCTGTCTGTTGGATTCAGAGTGAGGACAATGGCAAGCATCGCTCACACTCCGTGCCATAAAGCACGCCAACATTTTGATTAATCACCATCTTTTACAGATTTATATGAAGGAATTGTGGATTATTTGCAGTGCCTGGAAAGAATGTCTCACTAAGATAGCAGACTCCAATTAATAATCACTCATTTGGTTTCACGAAAACACAAAAAATGCCAAATTAATTAATCATAGTGATGGAGGTATTCACGCAGATACATCTAAACTAACTTTGGAGAGCTCAACAGTCTAAGTTTTCCTCAGTTTCAAAGTTAGCTGAAAGGTAGATTTAGTCTGTAGCGGGCACAAAGGAAACTGATGGAATAGCTGGAAAGAAAATATCAATAATTCAGAACACTGAAATTTGAAAGCTAGAGCGATGGGCTGCAATGGTGAAAAAGAGAGAAGTAGGTGTTGCTTTGGGCTGTTTTGTTCGACTTTGAAGTGCACAATTAATTTAAAACCAAAGCGATGTACTGCTAACAAAGACTGACGGTTAACTGCAGTTTGTCCATCCATTGACCCTCAAGTTTTCCATGTCCTCCTATGTCACTTTAGGGTCACCGGGGGCTGGAACCAATCCCAGGTGCCATCAAGTGAAATGCTAGTCACACCCTGGAAGGGAGATCAGTGCACTGCTGAGCTGATATTCATTTAGTAGAATGAATCTGCCCTTTGAGTATTTATTCCTCAAGGTGGATTGGTTCAGACTAACATCAGACTGATGGCTTTATTGTAAGATATCTTAACTGAATGCACAAGGAGAAGTAGGACTTATTTAGAATGCATAATACCTTCAAGGCTTTGCCATCCTCTAAAGTCTGAGTTAGATACAACATTACACTCACATAGTAGACACACTGTCATTCAAGGACTCCAGCACACAGCAACCCTACTGTCAGTCTCTAACCTTCCCCACCAACTGAAATGTACTCTCTAAGGGCTAGATTATCCTACAGTGCCCTGGGGCCAAAATTATCTATGAGGCTCATGAGGCACATTCAAAAATCTGACTGACATTTTTCCACACTTGCACATAACTCTCCCCCATTCCTGACTTGTTTTTTTTAAAATACTTTTTCAATACTGTGTTAAAATGCAAATATATTTTAAATTAATTTGGTGTGAGGGTCTGATAACAATGTAATACTTGAGTGGTTGTTTAGTTTAGGATGTTACTAAACCAGTTTGCGACCCATCAGATTTCCACAAAATATTTACCACAAAATCAAACTAATGCCTTTATGGCCCACAGAATTGATAACCCATGGGATAGATAGCCAGTTTTCCATAAAACAAATGACAATAATGAAGTGATATTCTTATGGTTTAAGGCTCCCTTTAAGCCCAGTCCTGAAACCCTCAAATTGTTTAATAATTTGTTGATGGGTAATTGCATAAATATTTGATCTAATTTTGTGTTTTCTGTAAGATTTAAAATGTAGTCATGGCAAAAAGTCAAATGAACGGTGGGTGTCGTCTGTGATACAAAATCCAGTCTAATGACATAAGATGCTTAGAACAAAATATGTTACATTTGTTAATTTTGCTACTTCATGGTTGAATTCCTAAACCCATATTTTCCCATTGGAAAACAATTATGGTTAGGTCAAAACACATTATTTTTTCAGCATACCCCTCATTATGTTGGTTGTCAAAATTTCACATAGAAAAAGAAATACATTTCTTATAGATACAGCCCATTATGAGAAAAGATGATTACTTCTAATTGAATTTAGTAATTAACAGTTAATGTTTATAGCTAATTAACAGCTTAGTTAGAGTTGGGAATCAAAATTAATTGGGCAGAATTAGAAAAAAAACATTGACAGATATAACAGATTTAGAAAGCTCAGTTTGGTAATCGTATAAAACGGATGACAAAAGAGAGGAATCTTGGTAATGGTGAAGTTTTCTCTTTCCTAAGTTTTTTTTGCTCATATTTCATAACAATGTAGGTTATGAAACAACAACTAACAACTGTGTGTTAGTGGTGTCAGACTGCTGTATCTAACTCTTTTATTTTTACACAGTTTTGTAAATTAAGTGGGTCCTATTTAACAGAATTGGGGCAATGTTAACTCCTGTAACTGCCCATATCCTTTCAGTTTTATGGGATGCAACATTTCTGTAATCAGTGTGTAATGCTTTATGTTTTTTGCTTTGAAGTCTTGTTTAATCAAAATGTATTTTTCCCTTTTAAAGACATCCCTTTTTTATTGTACTTGCAGAACCGAGACAATGGGATGGAAACAGTCTGCATCTTTTACCAGACTAAGTTAAATTGCCTTCTTAAATTAGCTTTCTCATTCGCTTCATTGTTTCAATTGGCGGCTTTCTTGTCAGGGCCATGTTTTCTGCCACTCAGCCAGCCAGATCCACTGGATTAACTCTTTTAAATGCAGACTTATTTGCACAGAGGGAAATTTGCAGAAGCTCGTCTTAAATTGTGTTCAAACAAAATTTCCGAAATAAAAGTCGAATAAATAAAACCATTTTTGGTGCTTGATGGCGCTTCTTACACAACTGTAGTCAGTCTCCATGCTTTTAACAAATGATAGGAAAATACACAATTTTCTTATGCGCCTGAGATATGTCACCAAAAGGGCCTGTTAGCATGAATTTTTTTAATACCTGGAACTCTGGTGTCGAGTTGAACACAGTTGGCTCAAATTCCTCTTTTATTGAGTAGTACCAGTGTTGTTGCTTTTTTTTTTGCTTGTTTGATCTTTTGTCTTTTGTCTGTCCATTTGCTCATGCTCCGATAAGTTCTCCACCCGGATTGCCCACAAGGAAAAGTTTCTTTTTTACAGACATAGCAGCCGGTTGTATGGTCTTGTTGTCTTTCCTTCTTTTTTTCTTTCTCTTTCTGTCTAAAGGATCTCTCTCCTTTCCACTGCTCCTCTTTTTTCCTTGTCCCTCTGTCAGGTTTGGCATTATTGGACACATGTAAGTTTGGTAACAAAATCAATAAATAAAGCAAGGGGGTCTTTCAAGGGGGGTTTCTCTTCAATAAAGCCTCCCTTGGCAAAGCAAATTTCTTCAGCATAAAACGAGACTCAGACTTCAGTTCTGCTGCCATAATGCTGAACAGGACAAGGTTAAATAAAAAGTGCACCACTGAAACTGACAAATTAAGTAGATTAAGCAAAATAAAGCTACCGTACTCTACCTTAAACCATTAACTCACTCTCTTGCCAATGCTTTGCGGAAACAACATGAAATCTAAATCACCTGGGCCTGACACGCATTTTATACATCCCACAGAGATTAACTGGATGTTAACTGATTAATTACATAGTGTACGGCAAAACAGTGACATCTCCACTCATTTATGCGGGTTTTCCATTAGTTTTATCACCTGTTGTTGAGAACAGCACGATAACATTCACAAAATGTGATATATACATTACTTTCATTTAGTCCACATTCAAAAGCAATGCAAAAGAGAGAAAAACTCAAGTTTTCAATCACAAAAAGAAAGAATAGACGTTTTGTTGCTGTAAAAAAGGCATGGGAGAGATTAGGGGAGCAATATTTGCTGAACGGGATAAAACAGCTTTGAAGTAGAAAGATCAGTCCAATCAAAGAGAATCAGATATGCTGTTGTGTTGTACTGTACAACTGTATGACTAATTATGCTTTGCTTTTCACCTCATCCTGCTTCTGAAAACTGCACAATATCTTGCATCACGCACTGCTTCGAATGTGTGGAAATCTTCTCAGCTGTAGGACTGATCTACAGTGCTCATACACATACTATATGAAGAAATTAAGAAACCCAACAGAATTAGTCTTCTTAGCTGTATCTAATATTTTTTTATGCAAATCCCTGAAACTCCAGGCTGTCTAAATACCCTGCACGCCATTTCTTAATTACTTCTGCACTCCTGTAGAGATCATCTGCTTTAAATGCAGAGGCACGGCGTGCGTGGCACACTAATACTGGGTTTTATGAAGGATTGGAGAATAACAGTAGTCTGCGTGGCATTTCATTTGTCGCATTTTGCTTGTGTCACACTGTGCTCTTTACAAGAACCAATGTTTTAAATTAGTTAAATATTAAACAAATCTCATTTTGGTCAAACAGTTGGAGCTCATGTTATATTCAATAATCGCTGTCGCCATGTAAAAGGAGTCCAGATGGGCCTATTTAGTTCCTTAGCAGTCACTAAAACAGATAATACATCATGTGTGATCTTAGATCATGTACAATTTTGGGATATTTAAACATTTGTCTTTATCCATGTTTTCCCCAACTGAAAACGATTAGTAAAAAAATATAACTGATTGTAAAAAAATCATTACCACTGAGGAATGGTACCATGTTCTTTAAAGAAAAACAGACTGCTGAATTGTTTTAATACAGAGTGTCTGTCTATGGTTTAATTTCCAAACAGCTAAAGTGTTCTTTTCCAAATGCACAGCTGACTTCTGAGGGGATGACAAGGTGCTGATTTTGTTTGTTCTGTCAAATTCTCTTGATTTTAGCTATTCTTTTTTAGTTATTTTGTATTTTTACTCATAGTTACTCCTTGGTTGCTCTATGTTCTTGTGAATGTTTGTGTGAATCTAATCATTTACCCCAAAGTATTTTTGTCCCCCTGGAGTTTTTCACACTCTCGCATTGACAACCTCTTGCTTTTAATTGCTCTTGAATATACTCAAAGTTTGTCTGAAATGATAGGATTCAGAAAGTTTACATTACTTCATCAGAGGAATTTTAAAAAATGTATATACCTTGCGATGGACTGATGACTTGTCCCAGGGTGTACCCCGCCTCTTGCCAGTTGACAGCTCGGATAAGCTCTAGCCCCCCAAAACCCCATTGGTAATATAGAAAATGGATTCATGGCACATATTGATAGAATGTTTTACCAATAATGAAAGAATGTATTCTCGTCTGTCTCTAGCACTGCTCCCCATGCAAAGTATTTTCCATCCTGCAAGAACCAATTTCTTATAAGTAGCTCTGTCACACAACCATCACTTCAAAATGTGGAAACAGTCCCTTTTTAAAGTAGGGAATTTATCACTTTTAACAAGTTTGGCAACTCACCTGCGACCAAGTGATCTCCTGCAATTTTGACTGCAGTGTGACTTTCTGTTTAAACAAAGCCATATATATATATATATATATATATATATATATATATATACACACACTCTGACGCTTCTTCAAAGATTCGAAAAGATTTCTCTTGGTGCTCTCAAGTCAAAGGTAAAGTAGGACAGTCATTCATGAATTATGAACTAAACAGATATGAAAGGAAGACTCCAATGTGATTTAACTGCGGCTGAGAAATCTATATTATCTCAGTGTGCTCAAATGAGGAGACTTTATAGGTCATTTAATATGCACTTTCTCCCTTTGCACAGCCATAGTTTACTGCTGGTTTATGAACCAAAACATGGAACTAAACACATTCATCTAAAGAAGAATCCAACAAACTTTTTTTCTCAAGTATACAAAGAAATAATGTGTTTGAAACATGTTGAGTTGTGTGTATATGTATATATATATATATATATATATATATATATATGTCCAGGGTTAGGATATGAACACGTGTAGGACAGGGGCTAGGGAACAAACAACCGGAACCTGATACAGTCCCTACGTTCCCAGCTTGCATTGTAAAAAAGCATTGCAGATGGTCAAGAATATAGCAGTCTCTGGTCTTCAACCTCCCTAAAAGGGCACACGTTAAACCTGTATTAATCGAGCTCCCCTGGTTACCTGTAGCTTCACAGGTCAAACTTAAAACACTGATGCAAGTCCAGTCATCTTTCGGTCTGCTCACATCCACTACAATAAGTTTAATCTCTCTGCTCTTTTGTTTCTCCAATACATTTTCAACCCCAACCCCACACATACTGCATTACAGACTTTTCTCATCCTTCATGCCACGTGTGTGGAATGACCTACCAAACGCTACGTGTGCAGGGGGCCCTTCTCTACTTTTAAAAAGCTCTTTCCCAAGAGAACTTCCTCTCATACCAAACTAACCACTAATATTACTTATCTCTGTATTTCCCTCTCCTGTCACTCTGTCCAATGATTCCCTTGTACCCTTGTAAGGCGCTTCGGATAAAAGTGTCTACTAAATGTGTAAATGTATCCAGTGTTACCTAGTGTGGGAAGGAATTGAAGTGATGACCTGTATGAAGTAGGAAGAATAGTAGCTTTAATTTCAAAGTCTGTGAGTACTTCAAGGCTTTATCTTTCTCTACTAAGTAATTAGCATTATATTGAATTCACTTTTTGGATAACTCATAACTGATTGTAATTTATCAGGCAGTAAAAGCATCAAATTCTTAACCAAACGAGGGAAACTACTTGTTAAGTCTTGAATCTCATCCAAACAAGAGGCCATTTGTGGTATGGAAATCTTTTTCCTCATCCGTCATGTTGTATCATTTCCTTCTTCTCCTCGGAGCTCCATCTGTGCCTGTGAAAAGGCCCCTATTCTGTTCAATTGGACCCACTGTGTTCATGTTTCCTGATCACATCTGCCAAAAATCCTTGTCAGCTGCCACTCGGACCTGTCCAATTATTTTCCTTTTTTTTCTATGCAGAAGGGTGGATGGAAGGAAGCACAGATGGGCTGACAGTGTGAATCGATCTAAAAATGACATACTTGATACATGATGATAGAACCAAAATGATCGGTCCTGAAACTCCCCCAATCTCAGTGAAATTATTATGTCAGTGATCATCAAGTTACGCCTCTGCCTATGTAGGGATATCTAGAACATCGAACTCAAGCAATTTCAAAGCACTTTGCAAGACAATTGACAATTGGGCGAAAGATGTGTAAATGTTATTTTTCCTAACTCTTCATCTTTGGATGAAGCTTTGATACATATACAAGGAGTAGCCCTTGAGTGCATGCAAGACTTGTATTTAGATCTATGGAGGCCAAAGTATTTAATCTCCAACAGATACATTTACTCTCACAAACTCTTTGTCATCAATCACAATGCAAGACCAAGGACGTCCTCTTTTCACTGACATCTGCTGTTTCAAAACCTCAAACTGACTGACACAGCGGAACGGTTTGTTATTTTCCCGTTTGTGAGTTGCATGCTGAGTACATGTTACACTGATTTGTGTGGTCTTTGGGTTTGTATTCTCAAGTTTATTCAGCCAAGATCCTTGTGTCAGGATAAATTTAATTAGTTATCCCTCATTAGGGAGAAAATCCATCCAAGCTTTGCATGTGTAATGTTGTTCTTCATTAGAGCGCCAAACAACCGTCTTTTTTTTTCATGGAAAGTACGTCACATATGCCCAAATTAAGATCCACCAAGTGAATGTGAATTTATATTGTTGTATAAAGCTATGTTCATTTGGAGGACTGCCATACTGCATCAGGGATTGCAACAATGTTTCAATAACGTTGAGGAACTACTTTGAAAATATGTGTACCCTGGCATAGTATCGTCAATAATTGACCATATTACATTACATTATATTATATTTTATTTAATCTTACAGTTTGAGAAATATGCATGTAGTTTTTCATGCTTGGGTAGTGATGGGTACGTTTAACTAGATATGATAAATTCATTGTGTGCTCACTGATGCAACTAGATGTGAGAATTTGTATCACCAAATATTATGCTAAGTCATCTATGAAAAACGTGCCATAAGAGGTATTAGTAGTTGCTGCAGTAGGATTCATTTATGAGAGAGGAAAAACTCATTCTAATTTAATCCCTGCTCCTAAATAAATGATTGAGGGCCTCGCAAAAGAGACTCATCTTTGCTAATAACTCCTTGGAGTATTTCTTTATTTTTACTCTGTGTGCAGCTGTCTGTTTAGGCCTGTTTTGTCTGACTATGCAGGTAATTGTTGTGTCTCCGTGCATGTTTAGGTACCCGGTTATGTGAAAACTGCTTGGCTCTATCATGGTTCCATCTGGAATGACTTAAAAGACTTTGGGACATGCAGCGGTTCATCTATAACCACTGGTCTCATGAAAAGTTAATTAATTCAGGGCTGAAGAACAGTCACTAGTTTCCCCGTTGAAATCCTGCTGATGTAAGACATCCCTTAAAATCAGCTACTCACTCTGTCAATTCTAAAAAATAGAAGAGGTTTTGTAGTGATGTAGTTTTAATTTGAATGTCTATAGGGAGAGATAGCAAGAAAGAGATTATGCTTTATTGACATTGTCATACCAACAGCCTTTCTTTACGTAAATCAAAAGGTTACAAAATACACATTCAAATTTATTTGAAATTTGAACTGATTGTGACCACACATTATATCAGTCGTTGAGATGTCCACGGCAAATACATATTGGGAATAGTTTTTAAGAGGGAAGCAGTTACATTTTGCAATTTTGTAGTCTCCACAAATACATTTCTAGGACATTACAGCTAGTTCTAAATTGATAGTTTGCAGTCAAGTGCTCTACTTTTACCCTGTGAAAGATTAACAGTAGCTGTTCAAATCATTTGCATACACAGCAATACACCACAGAGAGGAGAGACTGTCATAAAAAGCTCCTCATATCATTGTTCCTTTGCCCATAGAAACACTCAACTGTGGAAAAAAGTGCTTGTTTGTTGCTGAAAGTACAGAAAGTGTTATATATGTATATATATATATATATATATATATATATGTATAAATGATTGGTAGGTCTGTGACAAGACAACAAAATTGAATTTGTTTTATAACAAAACTGAAAATTCACTGTTGTGGTAAATTATTTGTGTCTCTTTTTTATCCATTGGAGCATTTTAATCTCAACACCTACTTATCTCTGTCCTTTTGAATACTTCTTCCTTCACTTTTAACTGTTGTCTTCTGTGTCCTGCATTATCTTACTTTCTCGTATAGGCAACAACTTAACTGACATGTACTTTGCTGCTGTTCGGTCTCTTTCCTCTGTGTCACTTTCCCTCTTGTGGGCAGCTGGAGGTTTCAGGATGCTCCGCTGAGATCTGCTGTTTGCGATGCTGCCACATGCGTTTGGTTTTGTGGCTGTGTTACATCTACATCGCGCTGCTTCATTGTTCAATTGAATACATGATTAAGTCTTCCTTTTTTCTAATCACAGGCGCCTTTCCCTACTGGCCCACTGGTTTGTGGTATCAAAGTGCCTACCATGAAAAACAACACATAAAATAATGTACAATCCTGTTCTATCAATAAATGAATCGTATTTTACTTGCAGTGAATAAGACCATGGTAGAAATATCAACAAATCTTTCATGATTTAATGTTTCTTTCTGTCATTCCCCTAATGCAGTACCTCCTGCCGATATTGATATGCTTGCACACGGCGTATTTGTCTGATTGCTGCGATGAAAGCTGTGCATTCCATATTCTTTCTCATATGAGAAAGTGACATTCTCTTCCCTCTGATCTTGCCAGTTTATATTCAGACCATGATGCCTTCCCTTGGACCACAAGGGAAATTAATAAATGATTAAAGTCTAGGAGAGTCAAGGGAAAGAATGGTAAAGAGGGATAATGGTGTATTGCAGAATGATGCTATCTAGCTGCAGACACGGTTATGTCTCTATATACTAGTGTGTGCTAAGAGGAGGCCATGCCTACAGGCTGTTTTGTTGACAGGTTTCCCTTGTGACAACAGGACACGGAGGCTGATTACATAAAAAGAGCTTCCTCAGTTTGGATTTAAACCTTTTCGGGAAAAGATCATTTCAGTGTAAATGCCATCATGGTGATTACACTTTCAAAATCTTCTCCTGTTCTTCTAATTGTTTTAGTTTTACAAAGTAGGATATTAAGCAAGCCATCTGACCTCCTAAAATCATTATCTGCTGGTTCTGATAATCCCACGTTCATCATTTAAGCTCAGTGTATTTTCACATTAAAGAGCATAATATCCCAACCCCCAGTTTTCATTATCCCATCAGTCAAAGGGTATAGATAATTTACCAGTCACAAATCCAAAGGTTTTAGTTTGATTGTTGCATGCAAAGGCTGTTGATCCATCCTCTGATTTATGCTTTCCCTGCTTCACTTTGTTTGATCATTATCTTTACCTTTCATCAGTTGTTTGCACTGTTTAGTCTGTTTTTGATGTACACTCTCCTAAAACTGACAAACATGGCAATTAGTAAGGTTTTAAGATGGTTCATGAGCACTGTGACTTAGTGTCAAGGCGATCTTCAACTATAGTTGATTTTTCCAAGCCATATTAATCTTCTATAAGACCTGACACGTGTTGTTTGTTTTCAGTTTCTGTGTTAAAAAAAAACTGTGTTTGCAGGATGTGTTTGAAGACCTTTATGGTAACAGTCTTTTGGTGCTTCATACACGGTTGCTCAAGTTGAAAACAGCTTCATGGAGCATCAGGACATGGTCTGAAATCTCACAACTGAAACAAAGGGGCCAAATGAATATATATTTGTAATATAAATTCTGCAAAATGCACATTTATTTTAATGAAAAAGTGTAATAGATTAGAGGGGCATATTATTTAGTCTTTGTTCACCACTGTAGCTGCAAGAACCAAAAAGGAAAAAAGTCAGACTAGTTATTATGATGTTGTTTCTCGAAAGTTGTTTTGGAGTTACAGTTGAAGTAATGACCTGGGCTTCCTCAGCTGAGGAAAAATGCAATGTGACACCACTGACAAGCTGTGGCTTGCTTCAAAACAGCACTGAGTCCTTTGGGAGGGCTCCATTTTGATGCACAGGGCAGCACACTTCACAGCTAGAAAAGCCTTTTATCAGTCACTCGAGCTGACTTTGAGAACAAGATAGGCATTTGTAGGCTCTCTAAGGCCTGAAACTGACTGGAAATTATCATGTCCTACCATGCTATGGGGATAGAAAATATTGCAAACATACTGAATACGTAAAGCATCACTCATGTGAACTTCTCAATTTGACCCACCAAGAAATACTTGCACTTTTGGGATTTAGTAGATATTGATATTTCTTTGTATAAGTCTATCATTCGCTTTTTTTTAACTCACTGTAAGGACACTTCCTCACCAAGCTGACAATCAGCTATCCAGTACAGTTAGTGGGTGAATGCCTGTCTGCGGCCCCCTTCATCATTGTTGAGTTATGCTGGCATACTTCAGCAGATTCAATTTGTATTGTGTCTGTCAGTAAAACAGTTCACTCTCATTGGTTTGTTCCAAAATAAACACTGTAAGACTAACTCATATTCGTGCTTTGAGAGCCCAGCTTTTCTTCTGCATTGCCAACAAGCACAAAGTGAACACTGTTCTTTGTATTCTTTTATATTTCCGTTTCTTTTATTTGACTGTTTCCTGAAACTCTTTAGTGTTCACTCTGCTTCTGTGAGAGCAAACTGTTTTTTTCTTGTGTAGACACAAGCTGTATGTAAGCAGGAACTCACTAATCTCTTGTATTCCTGTGCTGTTTTGTCTATTTAAAAACTGTCCAAGAAAAAACAGGAGCAGGTTCAATATAATGTTGGTGAATCAAACGTGGTTGCCTCAGTCTAAATTTCCCAAAATCTGCTGTACTACAGAGCTTAGAAAATCTGTGAAAAAATGTTCATTCACAGCAATTATTCAGTGAATATGTGTTTTCTTTATGGATTAGCAGACATTAAGCTTTCTTCAGTTGTTATTGAGGCTTTTCACTTGTAATTCTTTATCTGTCTGCATCTTTGTCTGGGATATCAGAATTGAATTGTGGAAAATGAAGGTTGAATATTGAAAAAAAAATTCAGACTGAATAACGTTTCCTTTCTTTATTATCATTATATATCATCACCATATGAAAATACAATTCTTGGATTGACATTATACAGTACATATATCCAATAACGGGAGGTAATCTTCTAAATCAGAGCAATTTCATTGATGAATCTCTGCTTGGGAAGATTTCATACAATATTCATCAGCTTTTTTACACAAATTTCAAATTTCCTCATAAAGAGAAAAGCAATTCCAACAAACTATGGAGTTATTGAAGAATTACAATTGCTTTTGTCCCCACTGGCTCTGTAGGGACATAGCTTTAAAAGGTGATATAATAGCACTAGAAAAAGCCCAGTAAAAATAAAAAACTGTGATAGAGTGTAAAATATTCCTGGCACCGCGAGAGTAAAGGTAATATAATCACCCTTGAAAACTTGCGCATGCTGTACTGTAGATGTTCTTGCCCCTTGCTTCCCTCTCCTATTATTTCTTCCTTTCTCTTTTTTCTTTTCTAATTTTTTTCTTTTTTTACAGCTAAATTAATCCAATACATGAAAAAGAAAGATTGACATTTCAGGATTTTTTTTTTAAATTATTATATATCTTACTGAGCAGACAGAGAGAAAATGAAAAACAGATTGGTAGGACATCTCCATTTGATAATTTTATCCAAAAGTGAAATTATGGGAACAATGGGCTTAATAATCTGCAACTTACAACATCAGATCCCCTTCATTATTATGAAATGTGTCAAAAATATGTTATGATATACATTTAGACGGATTTTTTGTGTTTTGATTAATGAATAAATATACTTTTAAACTTTATGTCAGAAAACGATGAAGTCGTTATATTTTGTTCCCTTTTAGATGCCCTATAGAGAAGTTACCTTTCTCCATAAGAAATGTTTCCATCTGGATAGGGGTGTGGACAATCTGCAAAGATGCTTGTGAAGAATACCAGTAATCGAAGTGAATGTCAGAATATGTTTCTCAGCAGAACACTGCAGTGTGACAAAATGAGAGATATCTATCACTTTTCTGTTATTATTTTTACAGTTACGGTCTTCAGTCCAATATCAAGCGCCTCTAAGGCATAGCAGTTTTGGTGCAAAAGTACAACAAGTCTTTTGCACCATCACAATTTCGGATAGGTTACTCCAAATAAAACAGTTTGATCTGAAGAAAACCAGGCAATCTCCCCCTTGCATTTCTCATACCGAAAGGCTAAACACCAGGAGACCTTTTTCACATTAGATCAGATCATGACTTGTCACAGCAGGGAAGGCATAGGTGGAATCGGTGATTGTGCAGGTCCATTAAGTGTCCCAGTGAGCTATTATAATAAATGAGTCTTTCAAAGTGTATCCCTGCCAAGAAGAATGCAGCGATCTTTAATAAACATATGTTTCCCCTGCTGTGGCAAGATAAAATGTATTCTATTAAAAAGGTCAGTTGCTGTGTGCCACTCCATCTGTCATCTGGAAGGTTGCATCTCTCCCTGGAGCTTTGTAAACTAACAGCTGATCCAGAACGAAAATAAAAACGAGACTTGAGTTGGTTTCTGGTAAAACTGTTCATTTCAAGTTCCATCCAAAACTATTCTTGATGGAACCACATAAATGACTTTCCTGTTTTTGTGGAAAGTCATGTAAAGTTGTGTGGGTCAAACAGCTGCTTCAAATTATTTGTTGCATTTAAATCATTCAACCATCCCCCGAGTCCCTCTCCCGGAGGAAAAGAATGAGGCCAACTGGGTACATGCTGCTGGTCCCTCCCATACATTCACTTAATTACACCTGAGGGAGGAATAAAAATGCAGTCCACCTTTCCACAAAGGAAAACTTTGTTCTTCAAGTTCAGTGCTTACAACAGCACAGTCCGTTTACTTTGAAAATTCATAAGGTATGTAAGCCATTCAGTGATCCTGAATCCATTAATTAAGGTTACCTTAATGACAGTTCCAAGAAGACGATATACTCCTAAAAATGTAGAATATAGTGTGCATGGTGAGGTATATAAGAATGGAAATGTAAACCCACATGAACTGCATATTTGAATGTAGCTTTTTTTGTTGTAGAAGTGCTATGAATCATGACAAAAAAAATAACCCCTGAGAAGACTTTGCAGTTCATTAAGTTTCAGTCAGAAAAGAGTGGATGTACCACTAATTATCAAGCCTATTAATCAAGCCCTCATTAGGCAGATCAATTGATTCAAACCCCCATTGACAGGGAAGAAAAGTACACCAACGGCAATCCTTCTGCAAGATTTAGTCGACTTCATTTGTAAAAGCCGAATCGTCTCTGGATCTGCCTGCTGTTCATCAGATGACTCCATCAGTGATCTGGATTCATCATAAATCTGCACCAAAGGTAGATAAAATGCCTCAAGGCTTCAGGAGAAGTGTTTGAATTAAAATATTGCTAAATGTTAACTAAAGAAGCAGGCAGTTGTCAGTTACAGACAATTTACTTTCATCATCCATAAGATGGGCAACGGTGGCACGGTGGTGTGGTGGTTAGTGTCATCACCACACACCAAGATTGTCATCAATTTGAGTCCCAAAGGGGGACCGGGAACTTTGCATGTTCTCCATGTGTCTGCATAGGTTCTCTCCAGCTTCATCCATCATCCAAAAACATGCATGTTAGGTTAATTGGACACTCTGAATTGTCCCTTGGAGTGTGCGTAAGTGTGTGTGGTTGTTGTCTCTGTGTGGTCCTGCAATGGACTGGCGAAAATGGATGGATGAAAGATGGGCAACTTATATGAGCATTAAAACTCAATTGATCTCAAATTTCCGTCTGTAAATACATTTATTCGAACTAATTTTTTTTTACAGAAAATCAAGCAAGATATATGCTATTTTTAGCTCTTCTCAATAATAGCAGACTTGACAGGGAAAACAAAGTGAAAATGATCGATAACTCAATAACAGCCCTGACTGAAAATATTTAGTTGCTATACTATAAATGACATGTGTTTCTCGCATCACAATCCGAAAAGTCAGTGAGCATTGAAACCATTTACTTGGGACTGAAGTACACCTTTATTTGTCATGTATATCTCCTGGCTTGAAACTATCCCAGTTGAAATAACACAGTTCAGGTATCACCAGTGGGTTGTGCTTTATCATTACAGCACCAACAGTTTGTAGAGGAGAAAAAAAAGGGGAAAAGGATGTATTGAAGAGACCCAAGACAATAGCACTTCGGTAAGGTGGGATGACGATCAATTGTACAAGCAAGTCACAGAATAGGAATAAACAGGCAGAATTAGCTGCTGAACAGAGCTAAAAAAAGGGGGGGGAAAGACAGGTACGGGATGACAGGCAGAAAATTGGGTCTGTTGTTGCAATCAGTTGTAATAACTGATTAGTTATCTTGTTCAGTCTTGTTTTGCTGTGCTTTTCTATCAGTGTAGTTGTTGCTGGAAATGTGCATCCTCTGAAAGGTACATGATAACTATCTAGCCTGACTTCCCCTACTCTTTGTCAAAAAACAGATTCCAATAATGTTTATGTACTCCAATGATAATGTTCACTTTACTTGTTACAACAACGGAACATTTTTACAAAACACAACAAATGCTCGGTGCTGATTTGTGTTATATAATTCATCATTCATCACATGAATTTGTTTGGTCAGTTTTTGTTAAATTTTTTTGTTACCTGTGACTGAAAATATTTCACTCTTTTAAAGATTCGGCTGACTGCCAATGCATACACTTATAATATGAGGAGTGCACATTATGAACACATTTCCGTGGCCTCTGTGTCGTTGACAACAAGAAATTTGCCTGTATGCACGTTTTATTCAGAAGATCTGATTCAGAATAGAACTTTCAAAGAACAAAAACACAGCAAAACCCTCTCAGCCATCCTGTACCATGTCTGTTATATCACAGGTGGGATCTACCTACTCCCTCTCAACTGAAAACTGGATCTGCAATGAATGTGGCTTTCTACTTCAGTCACCAACTGTTTTTCTCTACATTTTTGAGTGGTTTGTTTTGTCACCACACCCATTTATTAGTTGAAAACTGTGGAACTGTATCTAACCCAGTGTCTGCCACAGTACATAGAATGTAAGAGTAGAAGAAATGTGGCCATGAGCACAAGTTTTTCCCCCAAAGTTGAATTGAAAATTACATAAAAAGTTTTCATAAAATGACAAACTAAAGTCTAAGCTTCTGTCTTTATCTAATATTTCCAATAAACTTAACAATAAGAATAGAGATTTTTTTTAAAAGGAAAACAGGAAAAGAATGTTGCATACAAAAGTGTGCTATCTCAATGAAAATATGCTGTGGGTTATTTTGCCGCCTCTGGAGTAAGTGATGAATATATTTTGTGGAGAGGATCTTGGATTCATTGAGGTTGACCTTTCTTAAATTTTCAGTGCCGTCAGGACGTTCAATGTCTCTGGCTCACATTTCACACTGTATTCATCCCACCACACAGAGGTTTGCATGTTGCTGTCCGTCACTGTCAGTGTGTGGATGCTGTGCAGAAACACAACAAGGTTCATCTGAAAGCATCACTCTGCACAGCTTTATATTTACCATAACTTATTCATGATCTATTTCAGATTTTTCTGGTCAGTAAAATAAACATAATTTGATTTTTAAAAATCCATTTATAGTCTGTTGTAAACAAATACTGGTAAAAGCTGGATGACAGGCAGAGTTTCAAAGCTTGATCTTAACCATGTTAATGATTCATTGACAGGATTACCTTTGAGACAAATGCAAAGGTAAGAGTGAAGAGATAATGAGTGTCTATGGATGACGGAACATCTGAAAGACTCCGGGCAGGCACGTGGGCGAGAGAGCAATAGTCTAAGCGAGGCATTAATTTAGTTTGCGGGTGTGTAAATAAAAGCGAATTGGGAAGAGACTGTAAAATGCAATAAATGTGTTTGACAGACAGATGAAGAAATGTTCTTCTTTTGCTGACTTCAATGAAATGCTACACCAGGCAGAGCATATGTAGATCCTAATCTTTTTGTAAAAACAACAGAATTAGGCATTCATTTTTCTGGCTCATGACTCCACAACAGAGGACCTCTCAGCCTCATTTACAGTCTGCCATGGCGTGTGTCTAGCTTCAGGGAGTTGGACTAATTCTGGCTGAAAATTATTCTAAGGAAACTGAAGGTATTATTGCTCCTGAACAGGGTAAAGCAGAGATTTGTGGGTAATAGTAATGTCCAGCTGTCCAGGCATCCCTGCCAGTATCATTTTAATGCAAATGGTTCTATGTAAATGGCCCAGATAATAAGTGCTTATGCAGAGTAAAGGTAACAGCATTTTGAAAGATGGAAAAGCAACACCAGGAGAGATGGCACCAACCTATTCTTGGCTGAGAGGGAAATGTATCCTGTTCAGAGCCATTAAATCATGTTTTGGGGTTGGTAGGAAAAAGCTTTTTTTTTTTCCTGCTCATTTAAAATAAGCAAAAGTGGAGAATTTGAAAGTAGGTTTCATTTTTGTGATGTGCTGTTGCTCTCTTCCAGCATCTTGCTTTTAATCTTGCTTTTCTCTTTGATCTGACAATAATGTTCAAAATACTGCTATTTCCATGCATGGAAACATGAAACAATTAACTAGTGTTATTTCCAAAGAAAATGTTGTTGTTTTTTAACATAATTTCATGACATCTATGTACTGTGTAACAGTAACATGTTATGTTCAAATTGACCGTAATAAGTAATTTAAATTATATGTATTAAACACACATTCTGTGAATGGCTCACCCCACCCAACTTTTGCTTGAATCATTTTTTCTTCAGACTTTAAATATTAACATCCAACCCGCTCCTGTCGGATCTCTCCAGAATCGGTGAGGACAATGATTCAGGAAAGATCCAAGAGGGAGCTTTGGCTACCAGCTGAACTTTCATCATGATCAAAGTGGAACCTATGTATCCTTGCAATACCCTGCCTCTGACGCACAGCTTCAACAATTCCTATATTCATCTGTGCCTGATGCCACACTTTGTCCTGTCGTATTGAACGCAACCTCGGTAGAGAACTGCACATGGCAAAGATGGTAGTCAAATGCAATTAACCTACAGCATCTAACACTTCCTCTCCCCTTTTATCTCTTCTTGCAGAGAAATTCTCCTCATACAAGCTGTTGCAGTGCTATACCCTTCTTTGTCCTCATAAAGAAAGCAGCAGGAAATAATGAATGTAATTTTGCCACATCTGTTGGGATACAGATAGGGAGGTATATCTGACCAGAAAAGGTCCTGTTCAAAGTCATTGTTTGACAATTTTCTGAGTGAAATCCTCTATGCTTAATTGACAATAACTTCAATGACATAAGTAACCATCACTTCAGTCCTCCATTTTTCTGACACAATGCAATTAATTACAAGTATGTTTGACAATTTTTAAGAGTCTTTTCAGAGCGCCTGATTACATTTACACCTCATGAAGAATGACAGTATCTTTTTCCAATTAACTAGTGACTTGCTGATTAAGATAGGTGTTGAGTTTAATTTCAAACCAGAATGGCTGCTGCTGAATCATCAGTAATGAAACATATATGCCACTTCTGCGACACAGCTATTCTCAATGTAAATGTGTCAAACACAGTAAAAAATTGTCAGACCTTAAACACGTTGAGAGTGGTAAATTCCCTTTGACTGAAAAATATACAGTCATTCAGAGATAAAGTGCACGGACTAGAAAGATCACTCTGCTGAATCATGAAGAACTTGCTAAGAAATATGAAGGATTACACAAAAGCTAATACATCTTTAAATGCCCTATCTCTGATAGGGATTTCCTCCTCTAAAAGGCTCCTAAGCTGTTAACAATGGTCCGGAGTAACTGTTGATCATTCAACCATTTGAAGAAATCTCAGCCAAACCATTTGTTGAGAGCAACTTCAACTGTGAGATAACCTTTCAAAATCGTTAAGAAATTCTACGGATTGATGATCAGATCAGATCAGATCAATGGACTCATCCCTTCATGCATGACAGCTATTATGTACAGTAGAGCAATGTATGTCCTATGCAATCAGAGACAGACAAAAAGAAAATATTTGAGTGGAATGCAATGCTTTGTGAAACTCACAAATGAACATTTTAAAATCAGAACACAGAAAACATAGAATGTGGAAAGTGAAACACTGAAATGTTGCCTCAGCTTGCAATTTATGATTGGGAAACCTTTCTGTAGGTTAAGACGGAGGTGTGTGGTTACATGTCTGCTTTGTCTCCTCTTCAAACAGCAGTCCATGCCAGTGCAATGCACGAAACAGCTGCAACAGATATGACACAGATGATTTAACATAATCTATTTGTTTGTGCTTCTTACATAACTTTCATTTGACAAACTGTATCACAAATAGTAGAGAACACCATAGTGCAATTACTGTGTCAAACGCGTTTACAACAGGATTTGGGTTCAGAATGGTTAATAGCTTTCTGGAAAGATTGCAAAGACTAAGAGCTATGGGGCCAAGGTCCATCCAGAAGAAAATAACATCTGAATCCTACTAGTCATTGATAGATATGGTGACATGTTAATCAGTCATGCACATCACATGTGCACTCCAGTGAAATATCTATGATTTATGTTGTAAATTGTCTGTCAGACTTTCAAAGTGACCCCATAGAACGGAGAAGTGAGTAACTGTGCATGCAATGCAGTTTACACACAGAGGTGATGATCCCATTTGACTAATCCACACGCTGCAGTGTGTTCTTGCCATGGTGTGGATAGTATTGGCTCGATCTCTTGAGGCCTTAGCTGAGGAATTATTACAAAAAGTGTCCAGAGTGATTGGATGTGTCCTCATTCTGTCCTGTGTGTATTCACACATCTACTTTGCCCTGTCCACTTGTGGTATGATCATCCTGTGTGCATGATAGAACAAGGTCTAAACAGTGCAACAGAACTCCCTGTTGTTTATTTTGTGACTTCAGGACATCTTGCTCTTGTTGGGGAAGGGGATTTTGCAGAAGTCTCAAATATCTTGTGGAAATTTAAATGTAGAGTCCAGACTTTTTTCTAAATTTCTAGATATTACATTTGTGTATGTGCTCTTCAGGATGGAAGAGATTTCAAACAACTCCCCTTCTGTGGTCCTCAAAAATGTCCCTTGCACCAGAAATGCCTTAATCATCAGACTTTACCAGGCACCTACTGTATCATTTAAATGATTTTTAAAAATGCTCCACTTTACAAACAAATGTCATACCTCTGATTTGAAAGAAAAAAATAGTTCCAAAAGATTCCCAAACCCTCTACACTCTAATATGTAATACCATATTGTTTTTGCAATTTTTGCACTCACAGTGCAGTATTTCATTAGGTTGTCTTTGCAGACTTATGGACAGTTTTAGGTCTTATTTATCCAGACTTATAGAAGATCTAAACAAACTTACCAAAAACCACTGTGACAGTTTGACATTTTCTGCACAATATTTAGGAAACTTGTGGTAAAGGTTAATAAAATGAGTGGCGCTACATGAGTGATCACAGTGAAGACATGGAATTCACCACAACACCCACATGAAATCCACGTAGGGAAATGTGTGCATTGACCTTTCTCGGTTCTCCAGAGTCCCGCTCTGAACATGTCTTCTACAAGCAGAACCTTAATGAGAGTGCCCTATGCACCCATTAAATGCCATACGATGATTAACAGTAGTGTGCCGTATTGTAGTGATGTGACTTTTACATTATTTTAGGCAATATTGTATTTGCTTTAGGCATGATAACTATTTATGTATTCAGTGTGCTGTTAGGCACAATGGATTTCAATTCTGGTCTAGCCCAATGCTGCTGGAAAACATGAATGGAAAAGAAAAAGAAAAGAAAATATAGGTTGCCATTAATTACCTTTCAGGCATTTCCCTTGGCCATCTCTTTTATTCTTTGTTTTTAGAAAGTGTGAAACATTCATTCACAAGAATTAACGGCCATGTGTTTGAGCAAGGCTATGCTCTGATTTTGTCCATATTCCTTGATAATAGAGGTGTCACCATGCTGTGAGGAGCTCCAGTTTTGTGGGTCATGGGTGGTCACTTGTTCCTTTTATCAGTGACACATAATGAACTGTAGAAGAAGCATTTTGCATGTGAAGTTACTCACCAATTTAACAACCACTTTCTCTCAACATGTAGAATGGATGAATTATCATTGTGAACACAAGTAGGAAAAAGCTAGCCTCTTTTTAATTGTGCGACTGAGATCAAGAGTACAGCTAATTCTTCTGATAGTGTCACTAATGCTTTTAAATATTGGGAGGTCTTGTCCACAGAAATAATTGCATTTTTTCCAACACCTCACCAGAGACACGTGATTCCTTAAAAATACAAATCCTGAAATCTATTTTGGAAGCTGCACTAGGTGTTCTCTTTCATCAGATACAAGAACTCTGGTAAAATATCCTTCCTCCAGTTGCATCATTTTCTAAAAGCTTCCACCTTGTGATACTGTTGGCTGTGGGAGTCAAAAGTCAGATACTAGGAAACAACAGATACAGAAGTGACAAAAAAGTTGTGGAATCATTGCTACTTCACTGCTTTGATAAAGGCATTGTTGGATGGTGGAAAATGTAAATTAATCTATTTCCAAAAATCTGATTTGAACATGGGGTTTAGAATAAAAAGATAAGAGAAAAAGTCTAACACCAAAAAATGTACCCAACAAAATACACTGCTAACTGAAGGTCAAGTTAACATGACCTAATTTTCTAAACCCTTTTCCAGTTTTGGCCCAGCAGCATCCAGGCACTAAATGGCACTTTTTATGTCTGAAAGAAAAGCAGTTCCAAGTTAGCCTGGTAAGAATCCAATACGATTGGTTGGCAAATTTGCATTTCTTGTTTTCAATCAATTGTCGTCAAGAACAATTTGTTATGAAAATATAGCCAAATTTTGATTTAAATTGAGCAACTCGGTAGAAATTAAGCTTACCAAGTCATACCATTAATTTAACCTATATTTACGTCTATATTTTCCTATTGTAACATAAAGTCAAAGAGCAAAACTGCCAACAGTCCAGACGACACTCTGTTAATGTTGTGGTTTTATGCCTTCCATTGTAACAGTTTTAGAGGTAAATAACAACAGCTCTCAACTCTCTATCTTTTAGAGGCCAATGTTTGTTTCATCAGGTCACATTCACTTTTAATGTAAGGTTTACTGGTAAAAGAGAATACATTTCCCAGGACATATATTGCAGTGTTTTAGAACATAGCATGCAGCCATCTCCCCAATGGTTCTCAAATGAAATGTGAATTCACGATGAATTATTAAAGGTAAGGGAAAGGGGTTAAATATGGAGTGGTTATGTGTCGTATCTTAGTTCCACTTCCATTTCCTTCCATTAGCCATCCCCTAGCTCACTGCTACCAATATAAATATAATGGTTAACCTATAGCAAAACATTTTGGTAATAGTTTGTACAAGGAGAAAAATGTTTAAATCTGGGATTTTTGTATATTACCATGCACTGAAACAGATGTAAGGAAATGTGGGGATTGACAAACGTTTAACCTGTAACTTTCCTTTTAGCTCTGTGAAATCACATCTTTTCAAGGATTATAAGTAATCCTTTATTTATATTTCTACCCACAAGTGAATTTTCCAATAACTGCCCTCATCATAAGACATGTGTTTACGTGAAATTCATACATGCTGATGTGGATGTGCAGTGTGTGTGAGCCAGTTAAAAAAGCTAGTACAACAGGGACAGATATCCATCTCAACGTGTTTACTTGTGTGACACTTAGCCGATACACATAGCCTGTGTATGTTGTTTTGGGCAAGATGCCAAATAGACACCAGCACAAGGGAAAACAGGAAAGCTTGAGGTTTGATCAGAATTATTTGGCAAGGAAGGCAGCCTATTTGAGAAGTGCATTATTCATGTAAAACCTTTAATAACTTTTTAGATCAGTTTTTTTTTTTGTGGCATTGGATCTGATCGCTTTAATGTATGTGCATGTGAGGCAACCCTCAGAAGATGCCATCACAGAATGTTTTTCATTGGATAGAGATAAAAAAAAATGCTAAAAGTGACATAACTTGAAGCATCTCTAATCTGACATCTCTTATTTGAAAAATAAATGTATTGTGTCTCATATCAAAAACATGTTCAAACATGTTACAATGAACATTACTGTTCAGCCAACCAGAAGATTTGCTGCTGGAATCTGATTACATGTGTTATACACAATTTCCTCACACATGCATCAGACATTTGTTCACACATGACAGTTGTTGTCATATAAAAATGTAATCATCCCTCAAGAATCCTCTCAGTATTTATTCCTTTTCTTGCCTTTGACAAACTCAGAAGCTCAGACAAAAGCAGGAAAAGGGCCAGATCTCTGACATTCCCTCTTCCATTATGTTCAAAATTGCTTGATGGGGAGATCTTCTCTTGGAAACTCTGAGCAGTCTGTGTTTTGGCTGAAAAGCAACAATTTTTTTTTTAAAGTTTTGTTCGTCTACTGACTCACACAAAAAATGCATGCTCATAACACAGTGTTTGTGGAACTTGATTTTACATGTTATTTATTTTTCATTCACTTGCAAGTAAAATAATTTTGTATGATACAATAGTACAATGTTTAAAAAAAATTATACGTGTTGCTATTGAGTAGTTACGTAAAAAAATTGTTACAGAGAAAACTTACAGTTTCCTGCATTTTAACCTAGCAAAGCATGACATTTAGTTAAATTAATCTGATGAAATTAAGGAATAGGAGAGAGTCTGAGAGTCACTCACATCATGTTAGTCCTCCACAAAGTCTTTCAAATGGAAATAATTGTCTGCCTTTCCTTCTCAACCTTTGACTGCATCTGGTCTTTTTCTGCATCTGGGTGGAAAGACTGAGATGCTGGACCAAGTTTGCCCCCTACTGACACCTTTAAAGTATGCTGCTGCGGTCACACAGCATTTACTTTGGTTTCATGCAAAAAATGTATGATGTGCTTTTATTTAAAATAATCCACCTGTATAGATCTATACATAATCTATATATAATCACTATAAGCTCCTGAATAGATTTGTTCAAGTCATCTAAAACACTGACATTCAGGTAAAAAAGGATAGTGTGCACCTAACTACAGATGGAAATGCATGTCTTACTGTTATATGATATATGATCTTGTACTTGTCTTCTATTACTTTAAATAAGCTGTTTTTCCAGTTGTGTGAAATATTAGACAGCTGGGTGCTTGAAAAAAATGTTTTCCTGATAACTGTGTTAAGGTAGTGACAGTATTTTGTACGGTTCCTAATCATGTATAAAAATGTGTACCTTTTGCTGTTTACAGGTCACATACAAACCACCAACAATTTCCACAATGGTGTGTCTTTGGTGTGTACATTTCATAGTCTGGCAGTAGCCCAGAGCAGGTTTCAGGGGGTTCATGCCTTTGGCCATGAAGGCATATATGCAGCACTATATCCAGGAGGGGCATGATAACAGTCATACATCATGTGCTAACAGAAAAGAGGTGAGTCTGCCATAAGCTAGTTACAACAATGAACGACTGTATCTCCTCTTTTAGCCTTGACAAGACTCATGATCAAGGAGTAAAGGGAAAACAGGGACAAACTCCTCTTGTGGAAACAGGGGAGCATATGATCAAGGAGTAAAGAGAAAATAGCAACAAACTCCTCTTGTGAAAACAAGATCCATTCTTGTAATAGATTCTTGTGTGGTAACACAATTCATCATATTTCGGTGAGGTTAGGTTTTGAACTTAAAGTGTTAGTTTGCTGATTGTGCCATTGTTTGTGCGTTATATGAAAAGTAGAGTCTGTAGAGTCAATCTAAAGTTAAATTACATTTGGATTATCAAATCAGGGGGGAATTATATCCATAAGGAATAAGATACAAAAGTTGTGTATAAGTTTAGTTTATTTTATTATTTCGTTCAATTTAATAGCTAAGTGATCTTTGAAATGAACCTGCTGACGTGACGCAAAGGCCAGAGATGAAAATGTATCACCTTAAATCCGCCATAACTCCTGTTCACACCAGTCAGTGCAGAAATTGTAGTAGTGCGAGGATTTTTCAAGAAATTACATTCAGTGAACAATGATAGTGGTACTGTGGGAGAAGATAGTGATTTTCCTTGCTACATGCTGATACAATGGCCCTCGCTGGATCTAATTGACCCTTCCACTCTGCCAGAGTCTGCCATCAATAACATCCTCCCATTGCTCTCTGCGCCACCTTCATCTGCTCATCTGCCCCCTTTAACAGTGAGGCAGAGATAAGTGTTGCCTCCTACCCTGCTTCCCTCAAGACTGACAGGCTGACACGCCAACTCTAAGGTCAGCCAGGCTAATTGGTTTGTGCGCGTAGAAGATGGACCATTAGGCCCCAAAACTAAACTAAAAACATTTCCCTTTTTCCCTCTCTTGGTCTTTGTAAATGGCTGATGGAGATGACTGCAGTGGCCCAGCAAGAAGAAATCCCATTCGGTTGCACACATATGTTGAAAGTTAATAACTGCTGGCTAAATTTTCTTTTGCTCTTGATTATTATTTCATGGATTATTTCTTCAAGTCGTAAGACTTCTAAAGTTTTTTGTGGGTTTTCTGTCAGGAAATATACGGAATATGATCCAGTTTAATTTGAATCTTATTGTATTGTAGAATGTATGGTTTATACCTCTTTATTTAGCTGACAGTGGTCGTTTTCAGTCTCTTTTAGTCTTATATTCTCTTTGAGATACAAAGTGAAAGGATCATGCACATAAATATCTGGAGTTACATCCATCTATTTCTTCACTACTTTTCTTAATTATGTTTCTTCACTTCTTGAGGTCAATTCGTGTAGGCCACGTTATGGTCATAAGTCTTAATACTATTATGTATATTCTGATCAGTGATAATGACATTATGAACAATGAAATAATGTTTGGTTTATGCTCCTATTGCTCCTAACATAGCTCAATCAGCAAGATTTTACACAACCAAAAGCTACATTTGAGCAAAGTTGGTTGTGAGATGGGTCTTTGTAAATAGAGTTTGCTTCCCACAGTCAGATGTCATCAGACTAGTTACTGTCGGGGTCTGAGACCAGGCAAATACCTCAGGCCGTTTGCTGTGATTTTTGACTATATAAAGCATGTGCTTTTGAGGCCCTCCACTATACGGCTGGAGATGGTAACATTGCTGTGCATTCATTTATTTCCTCAAACACTTATTTATTAAATGATTTTCTTTCTGCAGGGTTGGAGACAGATGACTTGAAGATTTCAAAGATTTCACTCTCTTCACAGTGTTAGGACTAGGCGTTCAGCTGTTACAGCCAACAGGTCCTCAAACCGAAACTTTCTCACAGGTCATTTGTTCATTTGTTCACACCTATCCACACAGTTCATTGCAGCATCTTCTAAAGTTCCATCTAGATAAGAGACTGAAGGGAAGTTATACTCACACGAGTGTTTTCACATTAGAGCAGATGTCATTCTAAAGCGTTTTACTGAAGAAGCGGCAAAGTCCCCATAAAGAGGAGGGCGAGATGGCTGATGCAGGGGGTAAGCTCTGTGCTTTGAACCAGTGCCTGTTGTGTGATATGAAACTGAGACCACCATGTTCTGGAAATAACACCAGATTGCATCAATGAAATAATGGTGTGACTGCTTACTCGGGTGTAGTCTATGTGCTTAGTTAGTTTGGAGCAGAAAAAGCTCATTATTTTGGTTCCCTTTCTGTTTTATAGTGGACTATATTCCTGGTATACTGTGTGTTCAAATATGCATATTTAAAATAGCTTGTAGAATAGTCTTAAATTGAAAATTAGTCATGTTGAATCTGTTCGGATGATGGATTGCTTTCAATAACACAGTGACAAAGATACATGTGTTCCACTAAGGTGTGTGCTTGTGCAGAACTACGGAGGCTATGGTGTACTGTGAGTCTGTCCACATTTTTACAATTTACTTCTGATGGTAAACAAGAGTTGGCAATTGTAAAAACTAAAAGTTAGGAACCAAAATATTTTGATTTTGCCACGCATCTTTGTTTCCAAATGCAATATACATGTTGCTGCTATTTTTTAAATTTATATATCAGTGAATCAGGTCAACTGATCAGGCAGAAAATAACCCTGCTATGGTAGTTATGCCAGTAGATGTCAGATTTTATTGCTTAATCACACAATGCCAGCTGTGCCAGCTAAACATGCTAATGGTTAATCGGGGGCATGGCAGTCCCATTGGGGTTTACACGTGTGTATCCATCAAGCCTTCGGTTCCACATCAAAAACTAATCTGACTTCCCTGTAGACATCCAGCGCAGCCCATAGGGGAGCTGCAGCCTGTAATTGGGTGTGGAGACTGAGTAGCCATGTAGTGGACAGCTCAGTGGAGACTGCAAGAGTCAATTACCAGAGCTGACAATGCAGGGGAGAGAAAGGTACACCAAACACGCTGTAGCGGTCTGTGTGAGCAGGAAAGAGGAGAGAGAGGGAGTGCACTTATGTGAGACCAACATGCTAAATCTCCCAGCGCACAGAAACAGCTGGGGTGTTTCCCTCAGTGTTAGCGGTTTCAGCGAATTCACTTTGTGGGGGGGGGGGGACTCAGGGAGTAAATAACAGAAATGAAACAAAGTCTGATGTCTAACTGAGCTTCATTCTTTCAATAGAGATGCAGGTTAGATATGAAATAAGTTAAGGAAAATAAGTTAAGGAAACCTTGGGCTGATGTTAGGTAAAGATCATAAAACAATCTCATTTAATGTGCATGTGTCCAAAGTAGTGTCAGCTTTTTTCAAATCATTATTTTGTCTTTTTCTTTGCTTTTTTGTGTTTTTTCACCTATTGCGAGGTGTGATCTTTATGTTCCTCAATATGTAAAACCTTTAATGCATTTTTAAAATACATTTTAGATATCTTCAAGAGCTATATCTCACTCATTTAGCAAATTCATGCTAATCACAAAAGAGTTATAAAACCTAGCTTTTTCTGAAACTACATAAAGTAATTTTTCTAGACTTGCCTGAAAATCCTTGAATAGTTCTGCTGTACTATTTCATGATACATTAAAAAAAAAAAAATGTATAAAAGATTAAATAATTGCGGTATTACATTAGTTTCCTTGGAAATATAATTGCTATTACTACAAAATACCTATAGGAACATCAACGAATCATAAATACCGGACATTTGAGCCTACATGCCTTTCGAAGGACTGATTTGTGCTCTCCTATTTCTTTCTATATAATTTGTTATTCAAACACAGATATGAATTAAGGTTTTTCAACTATTGTATTAAGAACACGCATTTCCAACCACAGCAGAAATTAGCACTAATGTCCTGTAAAAATAAAAGTTTCCTTCACATTGATTGATTACTCTTATTAGTGAGTTTAAAAGTCTCAATCAAGCTTGTTCGAGAAGCACAAAATGGTCTCTTAGCAACTGTTCTACTCAGGTAACTCCAGCTTATTGTAAAGACGACTGTGTTAAGAGCACAGTCGTTCACAAGACTGTAGCCTGTTGGTGAATTGTTCAACATCCATCCCCAGAAATTATTAATCCCCTGGGAAAATATTTGTGTTATTGAAATTGTACGTTCATTATTTTAAATCTCTCAAAGCTATTGTATGGTTTGGAAATGGAATTTGTAGATATGCTTATCAGACCCCAGCAGGTATCGGTGTCTGCACGGTCTCTGCTTTGCTATAGAATGGCAAAACAAAATACTATAGCAGTTATTCATGTGTGAGCCAGAGAGTGATTTTTTTTCTCTAAAAAGCGGGATAATTGTTGTGGATCAGCCTGCATGCATGTGGAAGTATCAAGAATGATTAAATGTATTGACAGCCAACAGTCACAGAAACATGCAGCTCTGGACTGATCACTTGATGTGGAGAGTAAGAGCAGTCAGTGGCTAATATTTTGCTCCTGTGCAAACGGAATGGGTTATATTCTGGCTTGTGGCCATTTCCTGTGTGTCTCCCCTTCTCTCTTTCTCTGCCCCCTTTCCTGTTGTGATACTTTCAAATAATAACCACGAGTGCCAACACAACTTTATATATAAAATAAAAGAATATTCCTGAGGCAGACAGGGATCATTGATCAAACAAAGTCCTTCAGATAGTAATTTACTTCAGCTGAGTTTTGTCTTTGCCTGATGGTGCTTTAAATAGACTGACAGTCTGGTAACAAGGGGAGAGCTGAGAAGACTGATAAATCCTCATTAGAAATTTGTTTGAATGGACAATAAAATATGGATAGTGAAATAGAGTCAAACATCAGTATGAGATTAAAGCAGAAAGCAATACAAGCAAAGGACACTTTAAAAAAGCAGTACAAATGTGTTTTCCTACTCAAAGCAAAAGAGGAGATATAGGGTTGAGATTCTCAAATGTCTATTTGACATGTACACAAATATATGCTGGGTGTTTTGAAATACTATGACTCTGGAAAGAGTCTTTTTTTTTAAAAGTAGTTTTTCGCACACAACGGCAAAGTGCTTAGACCCTCATATACCGAGCCTGAAGTTAAGTTTCGGCTCTGTAAATAACATTAGATGTCGAAGATGATACAGGTGTGGTATTATCAATAAAACTGTGTTGCCACACTTTTAGATTTAAATCTGTTGCCGATTACTCGAAACATGAAATCATTGAAACATGTAGATTACGATAAATATTTTTCCATTACGTACTTGCTTTATTCTAACTAAGACTCATAATGTGTATACATTTTCACACATGGTGTACTTTCCATGGCTAACTGCTACAGCTACTTTTTACAAGAAACATTGCTGATGAGATAAATAAACTTTAAAAAGGTGACACACAGTACCTAAGTAATTTCTGTTCATCTGTGTCGAGCCCTCACTCCACGCCACACATACATGCAGCTGCTCTCAGACCACAAAACCTCTTTCATGTCTGGTGTCGTTTTTTTAGCAGATTTTCAGATTAAATGTTTCATGCTACAAACCTGATGTGGCTATGCAAAGGGGGCTGACGTGAGAAGGTTTCACTTGTCATCACAGCTCATCTCCCATATCTGCCATTGTGAAAGCAGTCATAGATTGTATGGGAAATCGGGGTCCTCAGATTGTAAACACCCCCACTTGGGTAAAATTTCCGGCATGGTTTCAGTGGTTATTGAATGTGTCGGTGTAAATGTGATTTATCTATATGTAGACTAAGAGAAACTTTACCACTCTTTTTTTTTCTGACCCCGAGGGAAGCGCCATCGGCTTTGCAAAAGGAAAAAAAAAAACACTAATTGTGGGTCTCCGGCAAACACATCTGTGTTACACCTGCAACTTGAGGGAAGAACTAAGACAGGCCATTTTATATTTGAAGTGCAGACAAAAAAAATGTGCCATAAAACCCATAAAATTATTGGGTTTACTTACCTGGAATAAAAAAAAGCATAGAGCATTTTGTGAATTTTGGGGTCTAAATGTGCCATCACATATTGCTGCTTCCATTCGTGCACCATTTTAAAAAGTTATTTAAGCTTTAAAAAGATAATAAGAAAGCATCAATCATTCAGTCATTTTTAGGCTCTATGGGGCCTAATTAGTCATTCAAGCCCAAAGAAAAGTCTGTCTTTGTCATTTTGTTTAAGACATCATGTTCAATCTAACCAAGTTACTTGTGTCATAATACCCTTTTACAACTTTTCTCCGAAATGCCAATGTGAAAATGTGATTGATTTTGGCCTCACTGTTTGTATTAGTAAGTGGTCCACGCTTTAGTCAGTGTGCATGACAACAAGCACAACCCATCACTGGGTTTCTCATTGAAAAACTGAACTGATCTCATTTTGTGGGACTACAAACCACTGGAAGTCATTTTGACACACAAGCTGCCAGCTGTCAGCCAGTCAGATCCACATTACTAATGTGATGACATCGCTCACCAACAAACATTCAGCTATTCCAGCTAATGTGAAGCCGAACGAGATATCTCTTAAAACATCTTTGTGACACAAAACTGAATATGTAATTTTTTTTGTAGTTTTTTTTCTTGATGAGTAAACACACCCTTAGGAAATTCTTATAAGCTGACATTGAAGATTTAGCTTTTTTTACTTGTCTGTTAACAGTAAAGTAAATGGCTGCTGGGAAATTCAAAGGCTGTAATGGTGATGTTGTCTCGAGCCAGAGTCTTCTCTTAATTCTGTCATAGTAAGCACGGCTCCTTGGCTGTGGAACACTGGAACATAATAGTGGCGTGCTGTGCTGCTGGAGGCCTATTCACTGAGGTGTTCAAGTCATGATCAACAGAAATTAATTGGCTGTACCATCAAAAGAGAGCTCAGATTTGTCCGGGACAAAGTGATGAACATTGATACAGTTAATTAACAGATGTGTCATTTGATAGTCCTGTTTGCCTGAGAAGGAGCCCTGCAGCCGTGAGAAGAAGTAGGCAGATATGCATCCTAGTTGTTTCAAGATCATTGACTTTGCCAAAGAAAAACATGATGCCAGATGATACTGCATGTTAATTCAGTTTGTCTGTTTTCTTATCTTCTGGCCGGGTCTACCGACAAATCATGATTGTAAATCCTGTGTCAACAGCAAGCATTAAAATGACCAAATATATCCATGGGTAGGACTGTGAGGATGTATGTGATCGGAATCTAATACATGAGTGTGTGGTGATTTGCCAATTTCCTCAAAACGCCTTTTTCTAATCTGCAAAATATTATTCACAAAGTCAAGGATGACTGCCTCATATCTGTGCCCATATGTGCGTGTGTAGAAGCAGGTGTTGCACAAAACAGAGCCTCACACACATTCAAACAAACTAACACATCTTGGTGTGAACACTCACAGCAACAAACAACATAAGTGATTGGGGAAAGTTCTGTGTGGGTATGCTCTGCAGGTAGATGCATGCTCCTGATGTTTGTTAAGTCTCTGCGTTGCCTCTGTTTATTTTCTGCAATTTCACAGCTCAGAGTCTGTAGACATGTTGAGAATAAATTAAGCAGTCAATTGACGACAATTTGTCTGCATTCAACTTTTAAATAAACAGCAATTCGGCAATAAAAATAATATTAAAAATAATCAGAGCAGAAAATAAATATCCACCCGGGACCATTTTTTGATCGCACAAATCATTGAGATGGGCAGGTGCAAAATCAACCATTTCAACGGTTACACAACACAGTCAAGTTTAGACAGCAGTGTTGCTTTTGAAAACCGCCCCTTTTTACCTGCTAAAACTTGAAATGATCTATCAACTGTTTTATGCCGTCCATAAAAGTAATATTTATGAACTGAATTATTCCGATGTTTAAGGACCAAGAACAGAGAACAAAAGAAAGGAAACACAGAACATTGAAAAGTTATTGTTTTTATATGGTAAAGTCATTTTAAAGGTTGATTCTATTGGCATTGTGCATGTAGTTGATTTTTTTTTTTTTATCCCAGAGGGATTCCAGAGAAAAAAATAGATAAATACATTATTGACGGTCATTTGACTCAGGATGTAACACGCAGTAAATCACAGTAAGTCATGCTTCTCTAAAACAATAGTTGTTATTGCACACAAGTTACACACTAATGTGCATGAACGTCTTTTTTGCAGTTCATAGATTCAGTAAAAAAAAAAATTAAAGCCTGGAGTGGGTTTGAGAGGACACATTATATCATAAGTGGCTGTATGTGATTGGGGATTTCAAATCATTCACCCTTGAAGGTGTTGCTGCTGTGAATAAGCCCTCAAGGAGGATGGAGTGATTGCTGGTGCAAGTAAAAAACATCTTTCTTAGGAGCAGCTAAGAGCATGTAGCTCCGTGATTCATTCATTTTACGAAATGTAGATCACAAAACAATGACATTGAAATTGTTTTATTTCAAAACAATTAAGATATATCTACTGACAACCTCAATTAAATGTTGGCGAATGGAAAATGTTTTAATAGAACTCCAAATTTCGAACATGGAAATAAAGGTTTTAAAGACTTGTACGTGAGACGTAGATTACTGCAGATTACGAACAAGGAAATGCAAACCATTTTTTAGTCATCACAGAGCGTACACAAGACTTCCCTTTTCGCAAATAAAATCCTGTAATAATCTGTGGCATAAAGATTACCCAATCTGTAAGGTAGAAATTGCATCTATGAACAGGAAAAATGCACTTTAAGGTTCATATTCTGCTAAAAGAAAGTTCCTTCAAAGAAAAATGTCTGGCAGCCTTGACATCTATTGGGGAATGGTTCGCCTGTCGTCCTTGTTCAGTCGGGGTTTATGAATACACTAAAGATCGCCAGCCAGATCTTAGCTTCATAAATTTGCCCAAAATGTTTTGCAGAACATTTTGTGAATCTGGTCTGCACTGAATAAAGTACGCTTTTTAAATAACCTGATTCCTCTGCCATCACTGATAAATATATCTCAATAAAACACTGAAGCTTACATAAAGTGAATGTTTTCACATTTCCTGAAAAGAACCTTACATTTCCCAACTTTTACATTTCAAGGGGAAAAAACCCTACCACCTTACTTCTTCTAAATGTGCTGCATTCTCCTATAAATACTGAAAGCCTCAAACTGCATGTTTTCAGTTCTTACAGTCCCTGGTTCTTCCAAATGGGTCAGGTTTAGAACAGGTCCAGGTTTTCCCCGCGTCTTTCTGAGGCTGACAGAGAAGCACAGGTTCCAAACAGAAATTCTCAGCCATCCTGTTGATGGCATTTATCAGATGAAAAAGACATTACAAAACTGCCAATTCACCAATAATCACACCTGTGTGAAAAGTTATTTTCAGATTAGTCATTCAAATATTTATTTGGCCTTTTCGTCATCTTTGGTGAAGTGTGTGGGTCTTGCCATACCAAGGGAAGTTTTGTGTGTTCTTTTCTTCAATTTGTCTTTGGTACCCTTTTCACATAGACTTTTGAAATGTGTTTTTCCTTCTTCTTTTGTCTTGGAGTTTCTAACTTTCCTCCTTCACAATACAGCAGAAAGGCTGAGTTCTTATGTACCACCCTGGAAACGTCAGTACTTTTCTATGTGCAGGTATATATATATATATATATATATATATATATATCAAAATCTCTCCTTTAAAATACCCTAATGGTCCTCCAAAGCAAGAGGCTAAAAAGCAGAGATAAATGTAAAGGAAACCGAAGTGGTTTAACCATTCACAACAAAAACAGAACAGGACTGCATGGAAAGCGTAAACAGGGGATTGGTCAGATAAGCAGCAGTGTCGCTGCTTACATTTTACGCTAAAAGATTGTGTATGTACAGCTAAAGAAAAAATAATCTTCTGCCTCCTTCCATACTGAGAAAAATACTTTTTCACTCACCATGATGACCACCAGCATACACCCACGTACAATTTTCAAAAGTGTGGTTTCAAATCTTGCAAAACACATAGCACATAATTGCTCTTGGTCTGGTACAATCTTACCATCCTTATGTAGGTTGATTTCACTGCCATATTGATAACTTTTTATTTGAACTGAAAGAAAATGTATGTCCCCACAGATTCAAATCTTGCAAAATGAGCATTGTAAATAAAAAGTGATCCAATATTACCAATGTGAAGGGAACAGTCATGTACACATCACACCCCAGTCCAACTGCAGGCCCGAAAAAAATAGCTGCTCTCACAGATCCATACTCAGCTGTCAGTATAAGACACCAAATGGGTCATCATTACAGTTTGAAGGTTTTATCTTAGTTATTTATTTATTTCCAGGTGTTAGTTTTCACAGAAAAAGTCCTCATATTGATCCAAAAAGTTTGACAAATTTAGCAGCTCTTTGTGTTGATTTTGTGATAGATCACCAGTGCCATCTGTCAGCATAATCCAGGATATCACATATATTTAACATTTTGTCAGCGAGATACATTAAGAGTGTGTACATATGTTTCTGGCAGGGGACTTTTGCAGTTGCAGTTATGAAGATGTGACAAGTTACCACAGAGTCCTGCCATAACCAACAGTGTGGGTGTTTACACAGTGGGCTCACCTTGAGGTAAAGGGTCTTGAGGCAGATTGTAGTTTTTGTTCAGATGTGTGAAACTGAAAATTGATTGTGGAAAAACAATGAGGCGCCCTTCTTCAGATTTGATAATATCTTCATTTACTCAGCACCCCACATTTTCCAGTCTACGCTTTGCCCACTTCATTTACGGCCATGTGTTGCTTTTAAAACTGATACAAGATTGTATCACTAGTGAGAGTATTTGATCCGGAACTGTGAGGACATGAAGCCTTTTGTGGGGGTTCAAATACAAATTGCAAACAGTTAACTAAAGTTTAAAAACAGCCCCAATAACCCTATATTAGGAGAACCTTTTTCCCCAAATGAGCAAGTCTAAATAGTCAGAGACTAAAGAACCTATAACGATAACAAAGCTATAAAAAATTCACTCCTTGTTCACTTGGACTGAAAATTTGCGATGAGACCACCAGTAAATTTGACTAATTACATTGACAGTGCTTGCTTCTCAACCTGCTACCAGCAATATGTGTATACAGTCTACTCTCTGACATTAATAAGATAATAATTTATGCAACATTTTAAGAAAATGCAAATGCCTCCTGCTATGTTATTATTCGTGGTATGGGCGGGTGGATATGAGTTATGGAGTATGATGAACTTACTTGGGAAAGTTGGAGATACTGTTTTGACTGACAAAAATCGTCATTCAAGCAGTCTCTTAAAGTTTATTCAATGTGTTTAGAACTGTCTTGATGGGCAGGGATTTCTCAATTCTTTAGACACAAGGGGGAAGTGTTTAGCCACTTAACAGCTTTCAGTGTATCTTGATGAATGGAATTTAGACTTAGGGCCTGTTGCAGTACAGTGGCAGTAAAGCATTAAAGGATTCTGAATGAATTTGTTACAGTAATACGGATGAGATGAGACTACAATATGTTTAAAACAGGAACAGCTACGTTCTCTGTGCTGATGTCATACTATATGGGATTTGCCACAGGGGGGAGCTGCAGAGAAAGAAAGGTGAATAGTGACCCTTCATGGGGATAATGGATTTTAAAGTAATGGGGGAGGGATTTTCAGAGTTTCAAAACAAAGAAACTCTAATTGGAATCACTAAGTATCGATAGATGAAGGTACACTCTAAACAAAAGTAAAAGTTCAATTTATGTTGTCTGAGTAGAAATCAGGGAGAGTCTATGCATGCTGACAGTGAATGGGTATGAGAAAGACATTGACAATAAAAGACAACAAAAGTTTTACAACTGTTCAACAGTACTTTTAGAAGCAGTCTCTGAAATGCATAGTTAGCAGACTGCAACAACCAATCCCATTGCCATCACCGCTGAAACTGCTAAGACAGCTTTTACAGTGACAGTGTTATCAATACTGTCGCCTCATAAGCACTCAGTGTTTTTAAGAGAAAATTACACATTTTTCAATATCAAAGTGATCCATTTCCCACACACGTAATATTTCTCATTTTTTTTACACAAGATGTTTAGTTAAAACAACTTAATCAAACAGCTTAATCCGCTCCATTTAGTCCAAATATTGCCCACTGTAAAATATGACAAAAAGGAAACTTTAAACCAAGCTGGGAAAAACAGACAGAAAATTGATTTGTGCTTGTACACACTGCACTAAAAATGACATGACTAAAAACTGCAGCCCTGTTAGGCTGCTGCCTTTGTTACATGAATACAAGATTTGGTGGACGTTTTTCACATACTTTTACTTAGCCTTGAGAAAATAGTATTTATCTTGGTTTTCAGTGGTAAATAAATTAATGAGCCACTCTAACAGGTTGAACATTAGAATAAAACACACAACAATAAAGCTGCTGTGTGTACAAATGTACAAACAGTTGGGTAGATTTGGGTAGTTGGATAGATTAACAGATGTTTTAAATTTAGCAAGGTCAGTTTCTTTAATGTGGTGAAAGCTCATCATTTGGTTGCCAGGACTTAGTTATGCTTATTCTACCATACGTAGACTTCAGTAGATGTGTTGTATCAGAGAAGCTGGGCGGGAAAATAATCAGAGTTTGATGCTTTATCAACTGATTTAGAATTAAATGAGCCACTGATTTCCAATTGAATCAATTAAGCAATCTTAGTTTAAACAAACCAGACTGATATTGTGTCACACTTTTATAAAATCAGAACTGATCTTTAGTGAAAGGTAAGGATGGAGTTCCCTCTCTGTACCCAATTTACTTTAGCTATGATCGTTGTCTTCATGGATGGGTTGGAAGACACTATGTCCAATATTTTTATTGGAGATAATAGTCATGTTTCACATCATGGTATTTGCTTAAACAATACAATATGTTGCAAAAAATTACGTATCTTCTACCACAATTTCCTTGTACGTTTAAGAGTAAACTTATCCCCACAAAACTCCAAATTCTAAAATTGGGAATTCAAATTGGGAAATACAACCACAAAGACTTTTGAGACAAAGGGGATAAAGAGTGTTATCATAATACTTTGTCATTGTGTGGTTGTCATTTACTTTGGGTTGGAAATCAAAACTACAAGGTGATGATATGAAGAAGCTAAATGCAATTTTAAGTTTTTATTTGTCTTCTAGAGTAGTTTTCTGAATTTATACTGTCTTTAACGTGTATTTCTTACCTTTTGAGGCAATGTGTTGTTTCAATGGTTCGTGGTTAAATTCCAATGCAGGAATTGGTCACACATGGAAATGTTTTTTGCCATATGTAACAAGTATTAGCTCAGATAAGATTTGGAATCAAGTTAAGTCTTTGGAAATTTAAATAGAGCAGACTTCCACCTTGTGATAATCCATTATTTGTCAAGATGAAGTGATTAAAACAATGGAGGAAGCTATCTATCTCCTGTAGGTATTAGTCACATAGATAAAGAACGCCATATTAAAACTATATGTCACGTTGTTTTCATTCTCATCCATTCATTCAGTGACTCACGTAAGTGATGGAAATTATGACTCATAACAGCCAGAAGGTTTTTTAGGTTTTGCCTCAGAATAAACTAACAAACACAAATGGACCCAAAACACACTGATAAAAGCGTACTCACGGCCCTTTGAAAGTTACGGGAGGTTGTCCTTTGGAATAAAGGAGAGTGGGACCATCCATTTTGGTACCAGTTCTTGTTCATTAGTGAATATGGAACATGGGACTTGGATGTCTGCTGAGATACCAGAGCTGCTGAAAAGTATGCATATGGTTTTAGATCTACACTTTCAGTCAAACAACTTTAATTTTTCAATTAAGGGCTTACAATTTCTGAAGGACAGTGCTAAACCACTTCATGAATCTACTACAACAGCATGGCTTCATAATAGAGTCCAGAGTCTGACTGGCTGGGTGCTTGGCATCCCAAAACAAAAGTTGACAAAGGGATGTTGAGCAGGTAAAATCCTGCTCAAGTTTGTAGTAACTTTCCTTTCCTTTCCCTGGGGTTGGGGTGGTGTGTGTGCGTATGTGTGTGTGTTTGTGTGTGTCAGAGGGGGTCTCTGTGGTCATTTATGTGCTGTTTTTAAAAGAAGATGTAACAAAGTAATAAATGGGGTCTTGCTTTGTGAGGTACACTGCATAAAATGTGTGATGGAATACCATTCTTTTCTTTATTTTACTTCTTTATTTGAAATAATGATGAATCCATGCATGCAAATTCTGTGACTGTAAACAGCTACTTCTACAGAAATCTATGTGAGCATTTTATTTTCCTCTTGATCAGTAACTTGGGCAAACTGCTCTCCCAATTACCTTAAGAGCTTATTATTTTTATGGAGGGTCTACTTTACAGTGGATCCGTCTCGTGATTCAAAAGCTGTGCAGTTTCCATGGTTCTCGGTCAGATCCACTAATTATTTTGTTGCATGGTCTTGGAGAAGGGGCTAAATTTAAATATCCAAAATGCTCATTTCAAGATTTAAAGTGATGTCCAGACTGCTGGTGTTCCAATAATGTTGTTGGCTATAATTGCATCCTATCAGCGTGGCTGTTTCTTTGCAAATCATTATGACTTTAAAATGCATGTGTTTTTATATATATATATATATATGTATTTTTTTTTATAAAGAACACCATTGTGCGAAGAGGAAATATCTGGATTAGAGTTCACCACTTATCCATTAAAGCCTCGGGGACATAAAGTGGTACAGATGAGAGGCCCCGCGTAACCTAATCGATCGCCGAGCTGAGAGGCAAAAGCTGTCCACACTGTCTGATCCGTTTCTCTGTGTCACACCAGTTTCCCAGAATAGCAACCCGTGCGGGTAGTCTTCCCTCTCGTCTGCCGCCGCGCTTTTGAGGAGATGGAGGAGGAAGTCAGCGGTGGATCGAGAACAACTGTTGCTTTTGCCTGCTTTGCGGGACCGACCACCTTTCTGCCCGCGCTGCGCGCTGCACGTCGGACCGGAATGAACCCAATTCCAAACCGAGACATGCCGTCTGGATCGATGTGCAAGTTCGTGGGATTATATAAACTCCTGCGCGTCTAAGGTAAATGAGACACCTAGAACTGCGGGCGTCGGTCCCCCTTTGCTTTACCTGGTCTATTGGCTTTACTGTCCATTCAGATGGTTGGGTTTTTTCTGCAGACGCTTCGGGGCTGCTGGGGGGCGCATGTCTGCACCAAAGGCAGACAAGGTGCGTCTGTCTGATGAACGGAAAAACCAGACGGGCTCTATTGTGACACGCGGTGATCGGATAACCTGTTGAATTGCAGCTGTCAGTCAGCTCAGAGCCATGCAGGCATCACAGCCAGCTAGAAAGAAAAAAAAAAAAAAAAAAGAAAAAAAAAAACCGAGGAAAAACAGCGCGTTGCTAGAGAATTGGCGAGTTTGCGTTACGGTTTTTTTTGTGTCTCTGGTGGATTGTTGAGAGATGCGCTTGGCCGCAGGTAAATGGACTCCGTCCTCAAGCTAAAGTATCTCTAAAATAACCAAATTGCAAGCTTATCCGCAAATTCTAATGCTGAATGAGAATCCGGCTTCCTAAAAACTATCGCTTTGAAGCAACTAGGAAGTAGGGTTAAAAGTATGTAGGCCTATAGCCTACATTTAAAAAAAATGGATATATCCTTTATTTTTCATAGCTGATATTCGTGATGGGACGATTCATTGCGTTGGTGGTCGTGTGATCTCAACATGGGAGCTGTCATGAGTTTCTTCGGGTTGATATGATGATATAATTTGCCACCTCACAAGCATTATTGTCATTTTCTCTAGAGGCGGTAAAAGTGTGACAGAGGCTCTACCGGTTCGACCTTGAGTCACATCTCCACAGAAGCTATTCAGCACTGCCTACCGCCCGTTTTCCAGTCCCTTTAGTTGTTGAAAATAGCTTGGCTGCTCCCTGTCGCTATGGTTAATTCCTTAGGAACCGGTGGATCCAGTTTGATCCATCCCTCTCTTTCTTTCCCTCGCCAACTTGTTGAGTCTTCCCTCTCTTTGTTCCTACTGTACGGACTGTGCTCGCCGTGCTACGTTCAGTTCAGGTGCCTGACGTCTAATGAAGTGGAAGTTTAGATTTAAGTCCGGGTAGATCTCGATGGGACGGCGTCGGTGTCGCTTTTTTTAAGTGGAAATCTTGAAGAGGGGGGCGCGCACAAGAGGCTTTTTGGCACAGCCAGTCACCTGTAGATGCGCACCTCCTCAACTTTTGCCTGCCTTTTTCGAACTTACTCACGTGAAGTTTTCTCATTCTCGTTGCAGTCACGGATACCTACTGATGTAGAAAAGGTTTTTTTTTTTTTTCCCCCACTGTGACATCCCGTCAGACGAAAACATTAATTTTTCTCTCTGTTTCTTGAAAGGGAGGTGGAGACAACTACCACCCCCCCCCCCTCCATCCTTGACTGAAATTACCAACACACTTTGTGCAGTGGAGACTCTTAAAGGTAATTATATTAATCCTGATTGTTATTTTTTCCTTTGTGTTGATTAAATTATAGTTTATCCTGTTGTTTTTGACCTCGAGGGTTTTTAGTTGGAGCGGATATGATCATGCAGGAATAATCAGAATTTGAGACATATTGTTTACCAACTTGCTGTTTCTGTAGAGACTCCCCCATTAGACAGCCTCTTTTAAAGGCGAGAACTATAAGGAAAACTGGAAGTCTGGCTGACAATTATCTCGACAAACTACTTTTAGAAACATATAATAAGGTGAATAAGAGAAACTGAGCCAGGATGTTGACCGTTCTGCTTTTGGCTCGAATGTTTTTTGCCTTCTAATGAAACGATTTAAGTCTTACTTGTTAAAGTAGGCCTCAAACAATGGTTTGATACAGTACACATGAGCAGGCAAGTTCCGCTTTGTTACACTCTTGCCTCTTATACATGAAGTTTTAAAAACAAACTGTGTATTTAATATACTGAAATTTGGTTGATTTCCCTCTTCCTGTAATATTTTCTACGGTAATGATAAAAATGTTAATTTCTCTGTATACTAGCTCTGTGTTTGAGACAAAGGAATGTGATGTAAGTCAAAATTGGTTATTTTGCTTCTTTTAAGTATCCAAAAGCAAACATTTTATTGATATATATTTTGTTTTTTTCAGTTTACCTTTCAATCTACTAGGTTTGTTTAACCCCAGCATGTAGTAGATCGGTACCATGTACTGGCAGAAAAAAGAGAGTGGACATCTAAACAATAATGTAATGGATGTTTTAGAGAACCTATTTTTGGACAAAGAGAATGTGAAACTAAAACATTTCTGTTCACACATTTGAAATAGAGGGCAGCTTGCTAAATATACAGTACTGCTTCTCCAAAAAGAAGTGTGCACAGACGTGCTGCTGTTATAATTCACATATGACTCGATGCAGGTGAAAAGCTACTTAGTGGCTCTCAATTTAGTTTCTATCGCCATTCTATTTAGATAAAGATGTCTGTCAGTAACGATAGAAAATAAATAGAATGCAAATGGCCATTTAGTATTTCAATGATACATTTTTAAATCTTTGAATATTTTTTTAAATATTAACTTTTGATCTTGCAGCACTCCCAAAGAGCTTAAAATGGAGGCTACCGAAGACTATTCTGCAAGTAAGTCCATAAATGGCTCGCACATTGCACTTTTTATAAGCAAGTACAAAGTATACACACATATAATGGTCTGTATGTTTCCATCAATGACCAGAAAATGACAAGCAAATCTTTATGTTTCGACTTTATTGACTTCAGTACCGTTCCAAAACCAAAGAATAGATTCATGACAATAATAACAATAAATAATAAAAAGAAAAGCAATCACATTTTGATAAACATTTTAAGGGATTTTCCCCTATGTGCAGGCTTTTTCCTGTTCACCCCTTAAAGGTAGAGAAAATGATGCATTAGCAACATCCTGTTGAATGCTGCATATACTGGATATGCACTTTGTGGTGCTCCATTGCCCTTTGCTGGTTTCCTTTGGGTAGATCTTTTGAAATTCTTCCCTGCCCCCCCACCCCACTCTTGCTCTTGCATTTGTATGTGTATTTCAAAACAGGTAGCATATTGCTGATGACATCAGTGGGGACTTTTGGGTCTCCATTGGGGGTTTGTGTTTGTAGGAACACTTGTCAGGCGGGCTCTGGGTGGAGGTGGTAGGAGAAAAGGAGCCTTTTCCTCTCTGTCCATCTATGGGCCCCATTCTGAATTGATTTTTTAGAAACAAATACCAGTATATTTTTCAACATGACAAAGCAGAAATCTTGTGTTTTAAGGAATACGACACTGTATATCCTCTCCCGCGTGTTTTGTATCCCCCCGTGCTCTGGTTAGGCTTTGCTGACTCCGTGTAAAAATGTAGGTCATGCATTCAACTCGTTGTAACACAAATCATCGTACACGTTTGAAGCTCTAATAGTTTCAATATATATTCTGTACAGTTCTTCTTCATTACATTATATCTTCGAGTCATCCAATGCAAATGCACTTTTCTGCCTATCACCTTGAAACAGTACTCATTGATACATTACTATGCACAAAATGTGCACTCATCTACTGTATACTCGTGCTTTTCTTGTCTCTGAAACTGGTATAAGCTACAACGTTAAATTCTGTCTATTCTAAAAATGAGAGCGAAAATGTTTGTTGCATTTTTTAAAGTTTGCTGGAACAAAACTCATCGTTAAGGCAGCCAGAACGCATTCAGATACCAAACAAGGATGTTATCAATACAAAGTCATCTTCAGATGCACGCTTTGTTTTTCTTCCATCTTGAAAGTGAGCACAGAATTTATAGTGCCATACCAAGTGTTGCCAAACTGGACACTTGTATTCTCCATTGAATCGAAAGAAAAAATTTGACTCTGGCTTGATGAGCAGGAAGGTTCTGTTTGGGTGGCTAATTATCAGTGAAATTAAGGTACGCTGTTAATTAACACAATTTGAATATATCATATGACAAAGATCTTAATCTGGAAGACGTCATCATAGTGAACTGAAGATTGTATAAGTCTTCTGAGACTGACTTGTTAGCGATACAGACACCCTAGATTGATATATTACAGGGGCTACTCAGATTGCTAAATTAAAATAACAATAATTCGACACAAAACTACTTCATGAGTAGATATTGTGCACATATATGACATTAAATTTAAATCATACAAATGCAAAACTTCAATAAAAAGAAGATTTGACCTATATAGAGTTTTCTATTTTAACATTGAGTACCTATTGATACAGTGAAGGAAGTTGTAAGTAAGAAGCTTTGTGTTTTGGTAAAATTGCATCTTTTAGAAATCAAATTTAATTTCCCTCCGGACTGTTCTTTTGATGTGTTTGGTGAAAGAGATTTTGTCTTTCACCACACAGTAATGAAAAATGAAGTTTTGGTTAAGCACAAGGTTCTGTGGAGATCCCATTAAATCCTTGTTTAATGAATAAAAGAAAGAAAAATGTAGAAAATGGCTTGAAATGAGTCAACCTCTGTTAATCAAAAGTTTCAACTTCACATGGATGTTTGTTCTTTGGTACCCATTTCTGTTCATTATTCTATATGATATGAGCTTATTCTTGTGCACCTGTAATATAAATAACCAGAAAGGGAAGGGAATATTTTTATTAAAAGTAGCCAATAACAAGTAAAGAAAAAATATCTGATCAAGAATTTGGACACTATAGATATACTCATGTGTGACTAACCCTAACCCTGGTGGACAAATGTTTAGCTACCTTAAAGCCTTGTTGTGACACTTCATTTAACTGGAAAGTGAAAGGGAGACTGCAAAAATATGTATTTAATCAAAGTTACAAATGTTCACATTCATTCATTTGTAACTGAAGCAATAGCATTTGTGAGTCAGAGTAGTAGTATGAGACACTCGGCCTGTCAATGTATGTATTTTTATGATACTCACCATTTTTGGTTTCAATTTCTGATCAGCTTACAAGTTTGGTAATCAGCGTGTACATTAAGAAGTTAACAAAGAATTTGATTCATGGAGCTTTACATTGAATTGACTGGACTTGAGCACTTTTTGCCCCCAGAAACTTTGGTTGCTGCTGGAAAAAACTTCACACTGATCAATGGTACAAAATTAAGACTACACATCTCACGCTCTGGTCTGTCATTTGTTTAATCCTTTAAGAAAGTCATAGCTTTTCACACACCTCTTTAGCTTTCATTATCTCTCACATTTGCAATTATAATCCATCACACAGATTGTCAGATGATCACACTCTTTTTTTTAACACTCTAACATATTTTGTTACTTGGATTACTGAGAGGACTTAGTCATGCACATATTGCTGTTTGAGACAAAGCAACTGTCCTTCATTCTTGAAGATATAAACCCACTGTCATGCTGCAATAGATGCTAAACTGTGTCACTACAACAGTTTAGGGTTATGTAAAGTCATTCCCCAGGTCCTATGTTTGGGAAAATATTCTAATTTTAATATATTACATTACACAGCTAATCTTCAGAGAATGAAAGTAGTTTCTCATAGGTTAAATCTATTCTGACTGTCAGCTGATTGGTCTAAAAATGGCTTTTTTTTTACACATGGAGCAAGGCAGAATGGATGCATTTGCCCGATCATCTTTTCTATGATTACAAGCAGTCAGATCAAACACGATCATTTCTTATATTGAATACATTTGACAGTGTATTGTTTTATAACAGAGATACATCTTTAATAATGTATGAGATTTCTTGTAGACAAATTCTAAGACAAGACATTTTGTTCAAAATAGATTATTAGGAGAATGCTTGGACGTAGGAAGCTATACAAGCACTCACTTAGTTAGAGTAAAGTCATCAATTATAACTCCTACTAGTTTCAAGAGTACACATATTTTCCTTTCCACACGTCAGCACATTAAATCAATAATTTAAAAGCATTACTCAAAATATCTTTTTCCCAACAAGTCATATCTGATTGATATTTTGTTCTGACTGTTCATTTAAGTTTGACTCAGCAAATTTAGAAAACCAACGCAAACCTTAGACTCAGTCTATTAAAGCATAAGCTTGAGGCTGAATGTGTTTTTAACAAATGTGAGACAAGCAGGACAAATTCCTATTATACTCTTCACATTAAGTCCTAATTATTTATCTTTGCAACTATATTATTACAATGTTAAAGAATTGAATTGAACAGAATTAATCCCTGTGCTAACATCTTAGTGTATACTAGATACTAGATGGGATACTTGGGATACTAGACTAAGGCATTCCAAAACTATTAGGTTAAGCTTGATTATGCTAAACTATGTTGCTGCTTAGTATCTCTCAGCATGTGTTACAAAATACTAATGGAAAACCTTCATGGCAAATCTGGGCCATCCTGTCTCTAGGACAGCATTGCCAAGGGATAGCCTGTGTTGGTCACCTGAGATTTCCTCCAACCCCAACAAGTGCAACCCGAACCCTGGTACAGGGATTGTGTCATGGACTATGTCTCCCAGTAAGCCCCACTCGGTGAGGTTGTCACTGTAATGGAACAAAACCTCAGAAGAGGTTCTCAAAGACAGAAGACGAACCATCAGCCATTGGGAGATATGACTCTGATTTCTATTCTATGTATGATGGAGAATTTCAGACATGCACAGTGTGTTACAAGGCATCCCTTCACATGTACCATGTGACACCGTCAGTTGATTTTTCTTCCTTTGCAGACAATTAGGCAGTCAGATCATTGAGACAACATTTTTTCAACAGTTTTTCCCAATTATTTTTCAAATCTTAGTAACCTGCTAGGGCTTAGTAATGACTCCCTCTGGCTCCTAAGGGATCTGACACCTGGGTCAGAGGGAGTGTTCACCTGTTGCCACTATATTGTTCTAGTGACCCTGATGAGGCCACAGTGTAAGGGGATAAGGGATTGGTTCGCTCTCCCTCTGAGTGGACTCTAGCTATCCGTAACCTGGGTTCAGTACAGAGCGCTGAGAGGATGCAATCTGATCCACATTTACTGGACATCAGGATACCAGAGGTTCATAAAGACAGTTAGTGACACCCTGCATGTGGACCCTTCTTCATACTTATTTCGTTTAAGCTTTAAAGGGAGATCTGAGAATGAATAAAGATGTTTAATGAGCAGGGAAAACATCTTGCAAGGCTCATGTTTATAATTTTCACAAGGATCCACCACTAAAGCTCTTCCTCGATTCATTGTCCCTGTCTTTTATGCAATGTGTTATTCGCATCAGCCTTGCTTTTCACATTTTACATTGACCCTTAGATTTTGGTTACTTAACACGATTAACCGCCAAACAGGATTTTTCTTTACTCTCCACACAACAGAGGTCTTTTTCAAACAACTGCCTTATTTTACAGCACAATGAAGATGACTCTGTTTCTGTGTCTCCCAGGTAACGGGCAATGCTCTCCCGGTAAGGAGAACTCGAGAATGTTGGCGGATATGTCAGCACCTAATGGACAAACAGTTCCTCAAGGTCCTACTTCCCCCCGTGGTGAGTGCTTAGTAAATGTATACGCATCTCCACAGTCTGACATGAGCAACAACCCTATTCACATATGCTGTTGATACTTAAATGTAATCGTATCCTCCATACGAATACATCACTTAGAGAAAATATTGCACTTATTTCATTTTCAGCAGTGCAAAAAGGCTGGCTGACATATGGTTTAAAAACATATCATCTTCTGATTTGAAGAGTAGTGGTTCAGTTCCTAGACCATACACATGCCCACGTTTTCTTTGGCAGGGATGAGTAGGGAACACGTTGTAAAGCCATTTGTTGAGCCTAGACAATGTGTAATATGCTGTCAAAGTGTGGACCATAACAATTATGATAATAATATAATTATTTATTAAACAAAGATGTGGCACGCTGTGTTACAGTGACCTCAGTCTGGCAGGTTTTCTTGGTTCATCCGTCTATTAACCAAATGTCTCGGATGGTTTCATGCAATGTCACAATGAAAAAAATAAAAGAAAATGACAAAAAAGAGGAAACCAAGTAAGACTGCGCAGTTGAGCAAGAAAAGGGGAACTTTCCCCCCAACAAGTTGTAAAGATATGAAGAGCTAGGCAGGGAAACGTTTTTGTTTTTTTTTGTTTAGAGGAAGATATAGTGCTGTGCTCATTCTGAATGACGCTTCATAATTTGCTATTTAGGGTTTTGCTACAAAACAACAGCTGCCTCATATTGTATAGGGAGACATAGCAGAAGTACAATGTATGTTGGGCGGTTGTAAAGGTATCCAGTATTTTTTCCTGCACAGACAATATTCAAGCATATCCTCATTTGACCACTGTATGCATCCCCTTCTGCAACAATGGAGAGACAGATGTAAAGATGCACAGCGCTGAATAGCAAGGACGTTCAGGTCTGTTCTGTGTTGCCAGGTTACAGCCGGCGAAGACGAAGCTTGATTTTGACGTGGGTATTGGGATGAGTTCCTCTGTACTTCAGAAACATACAGTTGAAGCTTACAGAATACAGTTTCTATAACAAGATCTGTACCATACGTCTATAAAAAGCTTTATTTCTTTATTTGTTTTGCGAGGCGTTGAGATTTCAGTGGGTCGTGCTACAAAGTCTAAGAACAGTTGATAGATGCAGTGAAGTGGAAGGATTTAGTGAAACAACGGACACGTATGCTCGCACTTATTCCCCTGTAAATCCCAAAACAGGATCATCAGGATCAGTGAGTTATGCTTGGAGAGTGTCCAGAGGTGTGTTTGCTTGTATGCCTGTTTTACTCCACATAAAGTCTCTTTCTTATCCACGTGAACCCATTGACTATATTTTTTCCTCGAGTTACTTAACACTGGTCAAAAGATTACAGTATGATACTCAGAAGTCCTCTGCTTTAGCTGCAGAGGAAACAATATCAAAATGGCGGCAGGGGACAGATCCAGTCAAATTTTGTTACACAACACAGAAAGGACCTTAGAAAAAGCCTAATTCAAACTGCTACAATACAACTTTCCCTAATGTACCACACCATTTTAAGAATGAATTTAATGTAATGGGTTACAGTCAGATACTGGCTGAGTTTAATGGTCGGTCATTTAGTTAGATGGGTCATTTTTCATTAGTCTGTTCATCTATAGTCTACATATGTTCACCTCTTGCTATGTCATGTTGCACAGGATAGCAGAGTTCTCTATTATCAGAGGAAGTGACACTGTCACATGGTTTTGTGTTTTTTGTTACTTAAATGTAAACTAGAAAAAAATATATTATGGTGCTTTATCACTTAAAATCTAAATGAAGGTTAGAAATAAAATAGGTGAATGAGATACCAGGCTGTGTAACTTTAAGATTCAATCAGATAAACTGTTTTCTCTTGTAAGATCTTTTTTTTTTTTACTAGCATTACCTTACATTAGTAAGAGTGACTGATATGTAGAGACTGCTGGGGGTACTTTTCCCGTCACCTGCCTCCTCCACATACATGTGCTCTCTTTCTCTCTCTCTCTCACTCACACACACAAACACACACACACTATTGCACAATCTTTTTGCCCTTGTCATCCAACCAGACTCCCATTGCTAGTCAGCAGCAGTCAGCGATGGGCCTCTGGCACTCCTTTTCTCCCCAGGGACAGCCAGAAACCAGACCAGCCTGTTTATTTGTCTCCAGTGTCTTCTTGTCACATTGTCGATCCTCTTTGCTTCCTTACTTGCAAGCATATTATGGAAAATCTTTTTTTTTTCTCTCCATTCGTAACTTTGGTCCATTCGTCCACTGCTAGAAATTGCAGAAACAATCTCAAGCTTTTATGGCTTTATATGTCAGGTCCTTTGTATAAAGGACCCTTCCTTCATTCAAATTTGGTAAACAGAGCAGTGAACTCCAATGTAATTAACATAGCCATGCATAACGTAAGCCGATCAGTGTAATCAGCTCACAATTGCTGTTATCAGTGTTGCGTGATAAAAGAACATTGAATATGTAAAGTGAGCAGGTCAGGAAAGTCACATATTCTGTTTTACAGAGCTGAAAATTAAGCAGGAAGAAGACATAGCAAAAGAAGTTGACAACAGCAACCCGGCAGCTGAAGAAATTGGCCAAACAGGGGAAGAAGGAGCAGCACAGGAAGAATGTCTAGCTGGCAGCCCAGGCAATGAACAGAATGACTTATCAGGGACAAATGAATCAGCTGATGCAGGAAATCGACAATCGAACGGTAAAAACTGTGTATTTCTATATGTCATCATGAGCGTGGTGAAAACCTGCCTCGTGTTTCAGGCATCTTTCATGAACATTTTCAGGCATTGATAGACTACTTGACTACCAAAACACTTTCTTATCCTATCCAAGACGAGTACGTTTTTTTTTTTCCCTCAACACTAGGTGGAGTTTTTATTTCAAGACAAAGAACATAGTTTAGCTTTTGAGTGATTATCTAGAAGGGAATATCCTTGGAATCTTCCACAACCTGTTTCAGCTGATGACACGACTGCTTGGGTTGTCACCACATTTGGATCACATTTCTATTTTTTTTAAATGGCAGAAGATCAAAAGATTTTCCAGTAACACAGGAGACAGTACTCCTCACAACAGCACATCCAGCGTACACCCACATCATGAGACAGAAAGCCACACGTACTTCCAACAACATGCACTTATTTGTGAATGTGCTTGGTTAAATGGACAAAAGAAGGCAAAACAATCAAGTTTTTGTTTTAGAATCTCCTGGTTAATACAATAAACATTAAAATGCTATTAATTACATTTAAGAGTCTAATAGCATTTTTATTACCACTATGGTGATTTTTTCTTTTGTTTTTGGCGTGGACATCTCAAATCATTATCCAACAAAAATACAAATGGATATGTTTGTACATCATTTTGCATATCTATAATGTTTGGATGTACTACGTTTACGGAGTCTGAAAATTCACAAATTGGAAGAAGTTGGAATAAGTCCCGCTCCCCTGTGAATCAGTCTTGCAAACCTTTGACTCTGCAGAACACAAATGTACAAGAAAAATCTGTGCTGTATTTGTTATCTTATTACTATGATTGCCATTGTTTCGGTTTCAACCTAAGCTATGCAGCCTAATACATTTTTCATTACTGAAATATAGAATATCCTAGAAATGAGTTGGTGATTTTTAGGTTGAATTAATCCAGTTGTAGAGGGGAAAAAAAACCTCACCAGAATAATTAGTAGATTCTGAAAGCCACCATCTAAAGTGAATGAAATACTGACTTCCTGTGCTCCCCTCTCTAAGGTGAGAGGCCGTTCCAGTGCAACCAGTGTGGTGTGTCGTTCACCCAAAAGGGAAACCTGCTGCGACACATCAAGCTTCACACAGGTGAAAAACCTTTCAAATGCCCCTTCTGCAACTATGCCTGCCGGCGCCGCGATGCCCTCACTGGTCATTTGCGCACTCATGCTGGTAAGCCTCTTTTCTTTCAGTTTTACACACTCATATCTACTACCCAAAAGGAACTTTGTCGTATCACCAGAAGTTTTTAAGAGATAAGCAAAGAAGAAGCTGTAGTTATATATTTAGACAAACCTATGTCATTTTTTTTTTTTTACGAAATAGCTTGTTTCATGGCAGTGGTCTTCTGTGCTGCTTTTTGGATGTCCACCATTCTTCTTTTTATTATTTTTTGGCATTTTCAAACTATCTTAACATCTTGTCGAAGCCTCTTCTGTGTTCTCCTGCAATATTTTGCGAGACTCAGAGACAGATGCAGAATTGAGACTCGTGTTTTTGGAAAAAAATGTTTTTTGTGGGCATGCTACAGACATCGCTGAGTGCTTTGTGGTTAGGTTCCAAGGACGAGTTGTTTCTGCGCTGCTTGACTTGAGGAAACTTTCTGTTCAGAAGCACATGGGTCGTGCAGTCTCTCTCAACTGTTAACCCACTTTCTTATCAGAGGATGGGCTCTCCCCTTTGTTTCGCCTTTGAAATCAAGGTCAGACAACAGTGTAATTTCTGTCTGTGAAGCGCATGCACAGGCTACGCATGCACAGTTTTTTCTTTTTTTAGATGGAGGCACTTTTTGTTTTTGGGCGCACACCCATGTTTCTTTATATGCATTGTGTGCATCTGTGAGTGAGTTATTTGATTCTCTTTTTCTGTGCTTGTAAGTCAGTTTTCCATGTATATCTAATTGTCTCTCTATCCAATTTGTTGTGCACGATCAGCCAAATCTGCCTCTAGTTTTTATTATGTTTGTTGCCATCCTGCATACATTTTCAGGCACTTATGTCCAGAAACTTCCTCAATCTCAAAGTGCTTAGAAGCTGCTCTGGTCTTGGGCCAAACGATAAGGTGTACCAAAAGTGTACCAAAATAAATGTGTGTTTGACTGAAAGTTTACATTTGCAACCAATATGCAATTCATTAGCCAAATATAGTCACTTAATTGAATACGAAAAAAAGAATAACAGCTGAAAGGTGGATTCTTCAGATCCCTCCAACATCTGCACAAGGTTGCGTGGGGTTGGTTATATGAATATATTCTTTGTAAAAGTTATGAACTCCAAATTGTTTTTGTGTATGTGGAGAAGCATGCACATTTGAGCAACCTGAAAACAAGTAAGCGAACGCTGAATGCTCCACTGTTAGTGTCATGGCTGGAAAGCAGCACAGAGAATCATTTCCATCATGAAAATTCATTTTCGTTACCCAGAATGAATATTGCTACTATGACCCTGCACACTCAGCTACCTACACACAGCTAATATAGAAACCTTGTAGCATATCATTTCTAGTTCAGCCTACAGTGTTATTCACAGACCACAAAAGTACTGAATGACATACATCAGAGGGAAAAAAAACAAGTGCCTGCTGATGTAAGATTGGTCACAACTAGTTCGTCATTTTTGCAACAAGTGGGTTTAATTTCATACTCATAAAATCTTAATCCAATTGATTGCTCAGGAAATATGACGTAACATTTATAGTTTGCGGAATATTCTGATCTTACTCACCTCTGTTTGATAAGTTCAAATGTCTTTTTAGTACAAGCCCTCCTACAGTTTGTGAACTGCCGACTTCCATATGTGACAGTGTCTGGTTCTCAGTAGTATGCTTATGTGGCCTTCGGTTTACTCACTCACTCTCCTAATGAGTCATAACATTAGTTTTGAGAGTACCCTAATACAGGACACAGAACTATTACCTCAGCAGTGTTGGTATGAGTTTTGCTTCGTTTTTTAATTCTTAATTAGATATTGTTCAGAGCATGTTGCTTAGCGATCAACCATTTGTCTTAATTAATCTTTTAACCAAATTATTTATTCAGTTTACATTGGAAAACAGTGGACTGGTGGAAGGATAGATGTTCAATTTACTTTATTGGGATACATAAAAATATATATCTTTTCTGTTTGTCTAGGTAGGAAGGATCTGAATAAAAAAGAAATGGCACAATGAATCACACTCCACCTCCATAAAAGTCTAACTTGGAGTTGGTTTCCAATCACCATTATGGGATGCTTTATCATCTCTGTTATTTACTCATGCTGTGCTGCAGCAGTGGGAGTTTGCTTTGTGTTTGACAGACCAAAGCATTTTGAAATGTACACTTCATGGCACCACTATCTATGTAACCCACAACCTTTGTTTCAGTCTCGCAACAGTTGTGTGAATCCTTAGACTAGTATTGAAACCTTCGCAATGTGGAAAAGTTACCTTTTTTTAGCTGTGCTTTTCACAGATGTACTACCCGAATTCTACCACACTGAACGCTACTTACTGTGCATCATGCACTGAAATTCAAAGTTTTTCTTTTGTGTGCCTTTACTTTTAGTAGGCAAACCCCACAAGTGCAACTACTGTGGACGGAGTTACAAGCAACGTACTTCCTTGGAGGAGCACAAAGAGCGTTGCCACAGTTACCTCCAGGGTATCAGCTTGGATCCCTCTGTCAACCCTGGCCCGTACACAGGTAAGATTGAAACTATGCAGCATCATGAATCAAATCAATCATGGCGAAAAGTCAGTATAGATGAAAATAATGTAACATTTATAAAGAAAGCATGTTTACGGGTCACCAAGTTCGGACAGAGGGCTAAAAGAGGAAGCAGAGAAGATGTGAGAAGTGAGGGTAACCACGTTATCTGTAGCAATCGGCGCACTCTGGGCCGTGACACAAAAACCGACAGAATACTTCCCACAGATCTCCACGACAACGTCAGAGATCGTTGTTCTTAGCACAGCCTAATGAACAGCTTAGATGGTGAGATACTGCATTGCACCCTAAAGCTCCCAGGCCCCCACAGATGACCAAGTTCGAAATGATGACTGCCCACAAAGGGGCCAGACCCATTCTCTCTTGTTTCTAATTGTCTTTGTCTTTGTTAAAGGGGATTTTTCAAAAGAGGACAGACCCATGGCAGAGGCCAACAGCATCACTACCTTTGATCGGCCTCCCGTAATTGAAAGGCTGCAAAATGTAGGCAAGAGGAAGAGCACCACCCCTCAGAAATTTGTGGGTGAGTGTACAGCACAATGTATTTAGTGTAGAAGAAGAGACCGTAAGGAAGAGTTTCAAGTTGTTTTATTTTATCTTTTCATTTTGAAAGGTTTACAGTTTCTTTATGTGTCATGAATGCTATTACTTTTTAATATATGAGATGTTTCAATTGATTTCACTTTTTAAACAAAAATGTAAACAACACAATTTTGGTTTTGTTATTATTCTCTTTGATTCTGATTGCTCTCTCTTTAACATACATAATACATTACAGATAATGTTTAGCTCTGCCTCTCTAGCGAGGACTATTTTTTTCTTTTCTTTTTCTTTCTTTATTTGCCCCACTATTAGAGCAAGAGACTAGCAAGTTAGAGCAAACATAGGACTGAAAGGCAAGGAAATGTTTTTCACTCTGTGGTTAAGTACACCTGTAACTTTGCCATTGCTCTTATCGAAAGAAACAGCTTACCGCATCCCTGTTCAAGAGGGGTTAAACAGTGCTGTAGTAGATGGATGGGGCTTTCCACCCCATTAGATTAGAACACAAAGTGCAAAATAAAAAGAGAAAAAAACAAGATCCGAATTAACAGTAAGAATAAACGTTGAAGGGCTTGAAAGGAAAGCCCTACTTACACTATGGGTGTGTATATTTGTTTTCCTAATTTTTTCTGAATAAAAGCAAGAATACATTTACCATTTTTTATTCAGGATTTATTATTCATATGCATATGTATCCTGCATTCTGGCATATGTTACAGTTTTGATCGCCTATTCTCTGTACTTTATTATTTCTAGGTGAAAAGATGGCTCGATATAGCTATCCTGAGATGGGCTATGACATGGGTGTTAAGTATGAAAAACAGGCTGAGCTGCTACCCGCTCATATGATGGACCAGACTATCAACAACACCATGACATACCTGGGATCGGACATTCTGCGTCCCATCCTCCATCACCCAGGTCCTCCTCTGTCAATGGCTGAAGTAGTGCCGATTGTTAACTCCCCCTTCCACCACGTCCTCCCAATTGGTCAGCGAACGGAACGTGCCGGGAATTGTGAGACGCTTCGGCTGCAGCCACCTCAACCCCATGAGTACCCTAGTCACCCCACTTCAAATGGCCCCACTCCCATAAACAGACAAAACAAGCCACCACAATCCGGACGAGAGGGGTCCCCCAACAACAGTGGCGCTGACTCTGCTGACTCAGCTCGCAGCAGCCCTCAGGACAGGCAAAGCTACCACAACAGCAATGCCCCTCCCGGCCTTAGGTCCCGAGCCATCCCCGCTGTGGTCTATTCAGGTGAGCGGATTAGGGATGCGGCACCCAGAAACGGGGCAGGAGTCGTAACGGGGATAATGCGGATGGCCGCGGAGAGGCCCGTGAACCAGGAAGGGGTGCGTGTGTTCGGACGAGAAGGCCACGAGTTGCGAGCCTTCCAGTGCGAGCACTGTCAAGTGCTCTTCCTGGACCACGTCATGTACACAATCCACATGGGTTGCCACGGATACAGGGATCCACTGGAATGCAACATCTGCGGCCATCGGAGCAAAGACCGCTATGAGTTCTCTTCTCACATAGTCCGCGGGGAGCATACCTTCCAGTAACAAGATGTTTCATGGAGGAGAAGAATCTGAACCATAGAAAAAGAGAAATAAATGAACAGAGGAATGGCCTGCGATCCATCATTATTCCCTTTGAAACTGTATTGATGAATGACACTGCTGACAAGTGTAGCACAATCAAAGACTTCATTTTAAGCTACTTATTATGAATTCACAATTTGCAAAATCATATGAAGGTATGGGCCAAAGAAACATTTTCTGCTTATTTAATCAATGTAGAACAAAGAAGGTAAGATTTTTTTTCTGTCTCTTTTCACTATGTCAAAAAAAACGTTTTTACCTGTTTATTCATCTAAGCTTATTTGGAAATGTCTTCTGTTTGTTGCCTCTGCATTCCTCATGCTTTAAATATGACAAATGTCACTTTTTGACACTTTGTTAGTACACACACATATAACAGGATACCTTACTGTGTGGTAGGGCTAACTGGAAATGAGCTCCAGTCGATCCAGAAACAATGTCAGGGTTTCACATAACCCTAAAACATAAAAAGAATGCATTAGCAGGGAAGAAAAGTATTGGAACTTTTTTTACCTTTGGAATTTTACATATATGGCTCCACAGAATGAAGAAATGAAAGATAAAGTACTGCATAACAGCAATTACTTTTGTATCAAAACTTAAAACGATAAGGTAGTAATGTAATCATCTGGAGGTGCATAATGTACAGAAAATGGAGGCATTAAATGTATGCTATGAGAAGAAGTATCAATACTAGTGGCAAACTAATGTGTCATTAAACAAACAAAGAATAGATTTACAAATGTATATTGGAATTTGTGAATTTAGAATTTACAGTCACAATTTGTTGGCTGATCGAGAGCTTTTTGTCACCTTAAATAGGTCTTTAAGAGTACACTCAAACACATTTTTTAACTGGATATACCATATCTGATACACGCATCAGATTTTTTATATATTGGCCGAAATTGCACTAAAAACAGTCTACCTGATGCTACCTCTCATAATTTGTTTTGTTTAATGAAATAGTCACCATGATTCATTTCCATCATTAATTAGTCATTATTTTAGGTAATTCCATCACATTATAAACAGCAGTCCAGTATTTTATACTTGTTCCAGTTTTTTATATAAAACTATGTTAGACCATTTGGAGTTGTTTCAGTATATAGTCAGACAATTTTTCTTCAATAATCATATATTTGTAAATTTTGTCTTATTTGAAAATCAATTTGTGCTTTGTATTGACACTTGCTTCTCTCCATCATAATCAGCCACATGTCATTTGAGGCTTGGCAGGTAAAACCGTGACAGATTAAGTAAAAGCACGCTGAAAGTTACAGTAATTGAGGAAGTAGAATGTTGCCTAATCGTCTTCGTTCCAACTGTGACCTTAAAAAGGTTCATTTGGGACATGTTTTCTCTGCTTTTAGCCTTCTGGGTATTTCACACAGGTGACTGACTATGTTTTTTTCCACTGTGGTTTTATAGAACAGAATTACGTCCTGGTGACTGATGAGTGACTTTAAATTCTTGCACAGCATTAAATTCTCAAACTTTGAGCATCACTGTTTCTTTGAAAGTGGAAAACAGCATTGATGGCCTGTTGATGATTGCCTGGCAGCAGTAACAAGCCTTATGACACTGAAAAACACAGGAAGCTCTCTAATATAACTCCCTTCATGCTTTATACCTTTATGTTTTTTTTAATCTGCTCCACCATGTGATCTTGGCTCTGCAAATTCATGTTTTTTGTAGAATAGCAAATACATTCTTTGTGTTGAGGTTAACACGTTCATCCTTTTCGAAGATCATGATCAGAGAAATATTTTACTGAAGTTGAAGCTCAAATGTTGTGCCGGCTCACCTCCCAGGAATTTTTAATCACATTATGCTTTAATAGACCCCGATGATTCGGCTTCTCTCTAAAAACCATGTCACCAACAAGCTCGTAGACACTAATGTCTGTTACTTTTCCTCGTTCTCTGGGTCTTGCTCGTTGCGTTGCCATAGTGTCACCACACTCATGTATGACCTTTTACAGCGAGGATCAAGAAAGGGAAAGCATGAGCAGGAGGCTAACTTAAGGGAATGTGGTTGCCACACCATGTGCAGTAGTAATAGTCAGAAGGCACTTCTGAAAACTGTAGCAAATGTTCCAAATCACCTCCATAAACCTTTAACATCTAAGGCTTGTGTAAAGGGCGATAAGAACATTACCACTGTAGTACATTGAAGGAGATCGTATTCTGATCCATAAGGCCAGGTCTTGCTGTGAAAGGAATCAGATAAGACTGTGCCCGGTACAGTTGGTCATGCACTTTATGTCTACAGGCAGCATTCTTTTTTCTTTTTTTTAAAGATAGTTTAGATACAATGGGGAAAAAAGGAGAACAAGTAATTTGTTTAAAAAGTGAAGCAGTGATGATGTACAGACTCACTTCTGTATCGGATCTCAAAAGAAATCATTTTTAGTTTTACATGTCTTGTTTTCTAAAATTATTTACAGATGTTTGCTCTTTTTGTTAAAACTTAATGATGTTTGCTTTCATGTTCAGTATCTTTTTGACTCAAAAGGCAGCTTCTCTGTTGACAGATTGCCTTTTAGCATACAAGGCCACTGTTTGAATAGTTTTGGCATTGGAAATTGTTTACACCTTACAGCTGTTTACTGACTATACATTCCTCCATGATATTACTACTGTACATATTTGTTATATGAAAAGCCTTATCTGTGTAAAAACTATGTCTTTACAAAACAACCTACCTTTTTATTTATCCTTAAAAATGTAAGATAATGAGACCCTGATTTTTGGAAAAATCAACATCTATCGATCTATCTATCATTTAACTGAAGCAGCCATATGAACAAAAAACGAACAAAAAAAAGCCTTCTATTGGCCTCATAAGAGTGAGGATCTTACTTGAACATTTAAATCGCTGATGTTGCTACAGATTGTGGGGATGTATTTTGTAAATTTGAAAGGTGAGTGTGCTAAATGTCTATTTTTCTGCTGAAATGTTCCAGTGTGTCTATGAAGTTTAAACATGTTTACAGAATTATAAAAGACAGGGGTAACGGGTGCGTTGAATTTTTTTAGAATTAATATCTGCACTGAATATTAAGAATATCAACAAATGCGTGCTGATTGATCTGTTCTGAAATTGACTTTCTTATGTGAGGGCTCTCAGGTATTTGCATAGGTTGTGTATTTTTGTTAAAAACAATTTATATATGAGGAAAGAGGCACATGAGTGAAATTCCTTTCTTTTTTTATAAAACTGAATGTGGTTATAAAATTTGGACAACTGCTCAGCCCATATTTTTCTGTTTTTTTAACTTCTATGACCTTACATGAAGACACACCGCTGTGAAAAAAAAATGTATATTTTAAAGCATGAGTGTCTGTCAATTAAAAATCTGGTGTTTGGCTTTGCTTGTGTTGTAAATTCTAAAAATGTAAGTCAGACTTTTGTTTTTGTTTTTTCAATCATTCAAACTTGTAATTGAAATACTTTGTTCTAAGAAATAAAGTTCTAAGAGATGTTTTGGTATACGGAATATTAATCCCTTAAAATGAAAAAAGTCCTGAAAACAAGTAAATATTTGTCTTCACTCTGTAAATAAGTATTATGATTAAGGTTATCTAAGAAAGGGGAATTAAGATGAATCATACGATTTAGCACGCAAATTCTAGTATAAGAATGGTGAAATATTATGGTAAGCAAATGTTTGCTGCACCACACAATCCCAGTGGCCAGACTATAAGGGGTGAACCAGGTTCTCGTTTTTTATCTTTCAGGTTATGTTCAAACTAGTTCAAAATCCCCACCACGAAAGTGTGTTTTTGATGGGGTTTGTTTTTTTTAAATCGTTTAACGTAGAAAATTCAGGCTGTTTTACCACGCCTCTCTGAGACTGAAACATATAATAGAAACCCAAATTATTTTGGACATGTTAGTAATGTTAAAGACTTAATTGTATTCATTCTTGTTTTTTGTTTTTTTTTTACCAAGAAAAGCTTTAAATTCTTAATTGCTCAGTAAAAAAACATTTAAGACTGTGAAACACTTTAAAATGTGGCTTCTGGTCATTCGCTCAACCCTCTAAGCTTGATAATCACATTGCCCTTTATATTTTGCATGGCAATCTGAAAATGTGCTAAACAGGAAAGTTGATGGTGTTTAGTGAAGTTTAGTCAGCAATGTGTACTGTGAGCATGAATTAATTTCTTATATAACAAAATCTTAGTTGTTGAGATGAGTGTATTGCCTGTTTACATTGTTTTGAAAAAAGCATTAAAACCATAAAATAGATTGGAAACATAAACATAAACATCATTTAATATTTTTTGTGCAAGATAAAAATAATAGAATTCCAACATTAAGCAGCTACTTTACACATTTTGAGTCAAACATAGTTTGCTTTCTAATTAAATCTTTTACACAGTTACACTTCAGCCTCTCAGGTTTGAATGTAATGACGGGTGTTTGTTGCTCTTGAAGCGATGCCTATGAACAGGTGGATGCCAGAGTCTGTTGAGGGTTCTAAATGTCAGAGCAGTCTCCTTCACCCCCTTACTTCTTTAATCTATGGCGTGCGCACACACTCACTCACACACTTTCACTCAGCAAACACACAGAAAATCAAAGCTACCTTAAGGCGGTAGCAAAACTGAGAGGTGTAAAAGCCTGAGCAGAGCCCAAACTGTATCTTTTTATCTTCAGATTCCACTATTTACCTGCGTGTCAGTTGATTGTTTTGCTCCCATCTCGATCTTATCTCCTTTTGAGTCATACTTTCAGCACAGGACTGATACACCTGCCCTTGCTTTGTGGTGCTTTTATAGTAAAATGCTTATCATCGATTCTTAAAAAAAAAAGAAAACCTTCAATTAAATGTGTACCCAAGGTCAATAAGAATTCTACAAAATCATTTAGAGCCGTCATCAACCTTTGACTTTTCGATTTTGAAAACAAAAGAAACATCAAAAATTGAATGAAACAAACAGAGGCATTGCATGTTGTAGTAAGCTGCATTATTTGCATTGAATGTGACTGTGATGAAACACATTTTTCCTTGACAGAATAGGAAAATAACCACCCAAATTATTATGAGTAATTCGTTTCTATTATCAGGGATGAGTCCAAAGGCCCGCTTCTGTGTTGTTATGATGGTGTTTTAGAACCTATAAAACTACTATCATGCACAACAGATTTAGGAGCGACATATGCTTTGATACAGAAGACACTCTTTTGGAGACATCTTTGCATATTTAACTGGTACAATGATGAACCAGTGATGGCATCCATGGCAAAAGAATGTCACATTAGTACAGCAATCCTCATGCTAGTTTGGCCTCCGCACAGCCCAAAACTTTCCCTAATGACTGAATATATTTGGCCATTAAATGTGAAACACAACAAAGACCACCCAGGACTACAGGTAGACTCCCTTATCACGCAAACATAGTACAGGCTTTCTATTCTGGAAGACAAGTAACTGATCTCTTCTGTTTCTGCATAGTTTGAGCTGTTGTGACATGAAAGTCCTGTGGGAAATATATAGGAATATATATGTAGAATACTAACTTTTCTGAGATGCCATGCTGCCATCATTTTAAAAATGAGTTAACATCTTTTTTTTTTTAGTGGCCAAATCTAGTGCTTTCAACATCTAATATATATGTTGTACATTCTACTTTAAATAGACTGTTTATACTGAAAATGACCCATTTAACATATATATCTGTGGAAAAAAGAAGTTGTCATTGAATAAGGTTGTGATCTGTTCTACACTATTCACAAAGTTTTTGTGAAAATTTTTACATTTGCCTGTGGGTTGTCTGAGATGCTGTAACAGATTTGTGACTAAGCTGTAAGACTTTCTCTCATGAGTTATTACCCTCATATTCCTTAATGGCACTGAACCAACTTACAAAAAGTAAGAAATTTTCAAATCTTCTTCAAAAAGAAGATGCGTGTAGTTTCAGCTATCAAGCAGCGTAGCATGTCCACTGATTTCAATCACTAAACAAGGAGCAGCTTCAGATCTTTTTCAAAGCTGTGTGAATCCTCAAAACTGTTGTGCAATCACTTGGTGACATGTCTTATTCCTGTTTTTCCAGCCAGGTGGATGTTTGGACAGGCCCTTAAACCCTCACACACACTGGCAAAGATATGACTGCACGCACACACAAACAGAGACTATGACTACTGCCCACACGCCTGCTTGGTTTCTATTACACACCCATATTTTAGCACTTACTAAAACTAGTTGGAGCACTGTGGAAATATGGTATCAAATGCAGTACCTTTTTCAAAGTACATGCGGTGCTTGCATTTGTTGTAATATGAGATGTTGGGAAAAGATGTATGCAACGAACTGGCTTCTAAACATGAGAAACTCTGTGCTTTCTGAGCCCTGTCTATGTGGAACATTCCACAATGCCACCTCACTTGCTCAAGGGTCATAATCTTTATTTTCAAATCATGCAAAAAAGAAGATGAATGATCGCCAAGCTTCTATGCATTACATGCTTACTTAAACTAAAACAAAGTCGTTCATTTGGATTTCTGAAACCAACTTTTAACCCTCTTATACAGATACACTTTGAGTGAGGAAGACTTGGTTTCTTTGTGCACAAGCTTCCGGGTGACATGCTGGGCTGGTTTGTGGTCAGACTATTATGTGGGGAGGAAGGGAACTTCCACTTTCCTTCCTGCAGTCAGGAACTGTGGGGTGCAACAACATGCACAAACAGACAAGTGAAGAAATACAGTTCAGATGCAAAACAATATTGTGTCACTACACCTTAATCTCTAAAAGTAGAAACAAAAAAAAAAGAAAAATGGAAAAACCTACAAAAGGACACAAAAAGGATAGGAAAGTATGCACAAAATTAAGTACATTCATGAGTTGCATCTTAGGACATAAAAATAATTCTACTGGAAAAACAGGAAGAAGAATAAAACTGAGAAAAAGACAAAGTGAGAATAAGGGATGATGCCTCTACAACAGGAAAAACCAGGGAACATGACAGGAAGAAAAAGTAGGGGGTATGGACTTGTACACACCTGCGGATCAGAATGAGATGTGACACTGCAGTGGGAAATGAGACACTGTACAGTTTGAGGTCTGCCATGCAGCAGACAGCCACAGGTGGACTATAGGAAATTGGGATGTGGGGATACAGACACTGGTGGTTTGACATAAATGGATACACAGCTGCAATGAGCTGAATTGAAACAGGAAATACATTGAAATACAAAGTCTTTTTAATCCTCTTTCTTTTATATTATATTTTTGCAGAATTAAGATAAAGAGAAGTGAGTTTCAGGACAAAATTCAATCTAATTTGAATGTGTCTGAATGTTGGCCATTGGCTGACAATCACACGGAACATCTGAAACATCTAAACGTGGATTCATATCAGGTTCATAGGTCAGTGTGGGCTGGGGAGGACACACGGCACGTAAGCTGCTCCTGTCTTTTTTTCACTCTTTATCGTCAACCAAATCTGCAGAGTGCCTTAAACTTATAACTCATCAGTTGTCCTTATATTCATTTCCCATGAGAAAAAATGTAAGCAGGGCATTAACACTCAAAATGAAAAAAAGAGGTGAAATCATAGCTCTTTTGTTTTTTACCCTGAAGACAGCATGTGGATGAAATGCAGCTGTTTCTGTGCGATGACTGATAAGTTGTCAGAAAATCTGAGGGGTTGGCCTTTACTGTACTTCTCAGAAGACAACAGGGACAAAGCAAATTACTCAAACTGAAATGCTGTCATTTAATGCTGTGATGATGTACATGGTTTCCCTGGTTAAGAACAAGAGGATTAAAAAAACATATCCTGACAGAGAAATGAGAACAATGTTTTGCTATTTATCACAGGGTGTAGTTTTTGAGTCCTCAAAGTATAAGTTTGTCCTTAAAGAACTGGCTGAAGAAGAACCACAACTTCTCAAATGAACATTAATCACATAAGTAGATTGGCTATTGATCAATTGTTATCATTTAAGCTGATAACTGACAATCAGTTTCTCATCCTATTTTGCAACTCAAGGAAACAAGAGTGAAGATTGAGACTGTTGCTGCAGGTTTCTCTGGCACGCTTCACACCTTGAATGTCAGCACTTTTTTTGCAGTTGCTTCTGTGTAAAGGGAAGAGAGCAGGAGATTAATAAAAAGAAAACAAAACACTGATGCAGTCCAAAGCTGTACTAAATGCTCAAGAAAATACAAACAAGTTAAGCTTACCATTTAGTAATATTTATAGTGAGAGTTACACACTGCTATAACCACACGTCTCTTTAAGTTGTATTATATAGCTAATATATAGATAAAGTCTGTATCTACATTACCGTCATTCCCAAGCCACAATTTGTCCTACTTACCCTTCCAGGGCCTTTAATATGACCAATTTTGCTAAGGCTGTTTTTTCTCAGCTGTGACATAACTTCATTGGTTTGTCAGTAACCAAAATGCAACAGACTGATAAGTTATGTGGTGTTCATTGATCCTTTTACATTTGATTTATATAAATGTGGGTGTATTTATCAGGCAAACTGAGCTAGAAAATTATGCTGGGTAAAAATAAAAAGATCTGACAGATTACTTTCACACTGGTTAAAATGGTTTGGAAATAAGGTTAACGTTTTTGTGTCACTTGATTTCTCTTCAAAAATAAAAATGTGGTTAGGTCAGTATCCAGATTTACCAAAAGTGACCTAAATGTGGGCATGTTTTACAAGTTTATATCCCAGTAACAATCAAGGTATATCTGTGACTCTGTATGTCACAGACATACAAGACATATAAGAATAGAAGAGCTGATAACGAGAGACGCCACATAATCACATAATCTTCTTCCAGTGAGTTTAGGATGTGAAACTGTATCTTCTTTTATTTATGTTATCTTTGGGAGATCTTTGTCTCAATAAAAACTTTGATCTTCAGCTTTGGAATAAGTTTGTGGTCTTTAATGTTCCACCAGTTGTATTTATAGACATATACTCAACCAAATGTTTTTCCTGATAATGTGCTGTCTTGATGCTTGTGAAATTGAATCCCTATTTGACCAGATGTTATTTATATAATATTCTGATGACCCTTTTCATTTCATGTCCCTTTAAACTGATGAGACACATGAAATAGGCATTATATGTAGACACAGCCTCAGCCCTCTGTGTTGTTTTATCTAGGTATTGTTTCCCTTGTTTACAGTTATTCAAATACTTTCTTACATCGCCATCTAGTGGACAAATTTGGGAGGTTTTGATGAAGTTGTGAAAAGTTAAACAAAAGCCTAGTAATGCAACCAATGATTTGCTGACAGGGATTTGTGATCATTTATAATAATTTTCATTATAATCTAGATTACATATTTAAATCTGAGTTCCATCCACAGTCTGGATGGACTCCTTTCCATGACCATGCCTGTTCAAACTATTTATTGATCTATTTATCTATCTTTTTGTGAGATGTGGAAATAACTTCTAATAATACAGTATTCTGGCACGCTGTACCGGGGACTCATTGTGTAGAAACACAATATCAGTAAGCCCATAGGTTCATTTTGGAATAATAATTTTACCTACCTAAAGGTAACAGAACCCTATTGTCAGCTTTAATGATGTATTTACATATGGTTGAAATACTTTTTTAAATTATGTTTTTGTTTATCTGGTTGCTCTTGTTAAAAGTAAAAAAGTTTAGTGTCTAAATGCACCTGTACTTTGTTTTCTTGCACATTAAGCATTACATCTGCAACTTATTAACACAGAACAGCTATGTGAATGTTTCAATATGTATTCACTTTCTGTTTTTTCACAACTATTAACAATTAATATAATTTATTTTAAAAGAGACACTTCTGCGGTTTTACTTTGGAACCCTTCAACTTTTAGCCATCTTTTGTGATGACATTCTCAGTTCTATCCTGAAGATGGCAGCCTTGTCCTGAGTGAACCCAAACGGATAATATTTCTATCCATCCGCAGCGGCCTAATGTTGCAGTATCAAAGCTCATTTAAAGCAGCATTAACAAGTTGAGAAAACTACGCTCCCCGTCTCATCCTCAGGTCTCACTTGACATGGCTGCCCTCATTTGGACTTTTGACCGCGCTGTAATTTGCAGTGTAAGCAATCCAATTTACAGCACCTTCACAAGGGCACATGCCAACCATTATTCATCACTGCAGTGCAAGCTCCACGGTGTGTGTGTGTGTGTGTGTGTGTGTGTGTGTGTGTGTGTGTGTGTGTGTGTGTGTATGCAACAGCAGATTGCAAAAAGTAAAAAGTTAGTGCATCAACAAACCTCCAAGAGTTTTCCCTGAAAGTGAAGAAAATAAACTGAATAAATGTAGTGCTCCCCTCTAATACTGATCTGGTGGTTTTGGGAATTTGAGCAATTCCATCACCACTCGAAGCAGAATTATCCTGCCTCACTCACTGGACAGTGAACATTCGTCAGCAAACCCTGCAGTGAGATGCGACTCGATGGCAGTCAACATTTCCCCCTAATGGGAAACAATTACACACTCAGTGGCTTCTTCACTGACTTCTGATGAGACTCATTCACTGAGGAAATGGCCACGTAATCATGTGTGTGTAATGCGCTAACGCTGCTTATCGCTCACTGAGTCAGGCTCATGCGGAGTCAGACTGTGTTGCAGTCGACTCTTGAGACACCATATGAGTGTGACGATGGGAAATATGTGGAGTGAAATGGCTCTGAGCACACAACATGCATGCTCATAGGAATATCTCTATTGTTGTGAATTTTTCAATTTGAATGTGTGCACACAGGTCACACAAAAAGCCAGAAAATCTCTAATGCATCCTCTATCTCAGGAGAGTGAGTATGGTAACAAATTACTCTCTAAAAGAGGCACATTTTAAAATGTATGCTCAGTTAGACGACTGATGCAAACATACTGAAGTCTTTCCTACATCTTTGCTTTCATTTTAAGCTTAAGTGTTCTTTTAAAACAGACTCAAGACCAATTTCACAATGTTTAAACTTGGAATCACAAGCCTTGCCCTGTGACTGGATCATAAATGTTTCCCTTAGGTATTTCAACAAAGGAGGATGTTTCTACTGTATTACATATTTGATTTTAGGACAGTGTTGAATATACCAATTTGCAATTTGCAAATATCCAAATGATATACTCAACACATTTTATCAAGCCTGAGATTACGCATCACAACGCTCTTGCTTTGTGGAAATAACAACTGTTCCTGTATAAATTGTAAATAAAATAAAACTGCTAGGCAAGCAGATGCTTTTGTGCCTGAACCTGTGCACCAAGGGTAATGCCTTGTAATCCTGGTGGGAAATTAATCACATTACTATTATGGCTTTTGATAACACAGCTATATTTCATCAGTAGATACAGTCATTTCTGAGATGATTAAATTTACATTGTATGAAATGAAACCACAGCCAATCTTTGTGCCGTCCACACCATCCCTGTAATAGTTAGACATTTTCCAGCTTATCCTCTGCCTTGCTGATCCATAACAATTCTGAACACTTTGTTCTGTAAATAACATAATAACTGTTACACTGTGTTTTCTGATATGCATTCAGTTTGCGATCGCTTATAAATTGCTCCGGCTGTTACTCGAAGCAGGTGCAGTAGGACAGAACAGTATGACCCTCCATGATACATGTAACTTTGGCTGAGCCACATTAAGAAAACAATTGCTTAAATATTTATGGCATGATGAAAATTTGAAAGACAACACAAACTAATGTTTTTTCATCAAAAAGAAAGAAAAACTATTTTTGTCCAACATTAGATATTGACATTGGTGGGGAATAAAACATTGCTTTATAAGGCTTGAAAATCATTGTATTCTACTTAAAAAAAAAACATTTTACAGTGTTTTACAGTTTTCAGCCATTTAGAGTTATACATTATAATGCATATCTAATTTCTTTGCACAAAATAGCATCTTACAAATTTAAAATATCTAACCAATTGACATAACTAAAGGTTTCACAATGTCTTCTCATTTAGCATATCATGAATAGAACTGTGACTCCTGGAAACAGTTTTGTTCTTGCCTAAAACCCAAATTTACCCACTCAAAGCTTAACTGTTTAATTCTAATGTCTAATGAACAGCTTTGATAAGATTTCTTCAGATCCAAAAAGTGCTACTTTACCAATAAATAATTGTTAACAAAAACATGCTGGCGGGAGGCTGCTGGTGATTGAAATTTTATCAGTCAACATGTCAAATGGTGTGTCATCGCTGTTTAATCTTGTGAGCTGCGAGAACACTCTGCTGCCTTGGACTGCCACTAACATAAACAACAGGAATCTGCTCTTAAAAATTCCCTTTGTTGCTGTATGTCCTTGAGTGTAAAGAAAGACGGCCTGTCTAACACATATTTCTGATTCAGAATACTTGATACTTACTTAAATGCATGCTTGAAATAGTTAAGCACATTTACTGATTGTTAAAGTTCTGCTCTCAATGAATTGGTCGACATGGAGCTTCACTGGTAATGATGTGGTATTCCAGCACCTTATAAAACGTCTGAAGAACTCTTAGGTGTCTTTTAGCACTTTCATCCATCAGACGATTGTGTTGCTATCAACACAACAGATCTTACACATGAAGAATGCCTGAAAGTTGTGGTATTTTCAGATAAAGGATTTTTTTCTAACATATTTTTCGCAAGCATTCATTGTCTTTTTGCAGCATTGTTAAGAAAGGACGCAGTAGAAAACATAAAAGAGGACCTGCATTGCAGTCGTATCTGCAATTGTAGTTCTTTGTAAAGATGAGTGCATGCCACTTCCATGATTTAACACGTAGCAAAAGTTTTGAAATGGCTGTTGAGGTTTCAGTTGGGCCTACCTTTAGAATTATTCCAACCAACATTATAAGAGCCAGGATACACTCTGAACAGGCCACCAGTTATTGTTTTCTATAACACTATAAGATATTTAGTAAAGATTTAGTGTTTAAGGTGCTAATGCAACTTTCTAATATGTTAAAATGCCTTTTTTTCCTATTTTTCACCCAAAACACATGTAGAATACATTTCCAGTTAAGAATAACAGGGGGGAAAGGCTGATGAAAAGCCCTTGACTAACTAGCATCTGTCTTGGTTGTGAATTTTTCGTCCCAAACTCCCTTCATCTCAGTAACTTGTAGCCGGGACAGTTTGTCATACTGAAGGTTTATCTTAGTGTGTTGGGGAAGTGCTATGCTGCAGGGAGAGATTGCCTTACTTGCACGGCACCACCAGAGCAAAACAATGCACCGCATGATAAAGAATTGCTTCATAACTCTCACATTGTGTGTCTGGCATCATTATGAGGCACAATAGCCTCTGGAGAGCCTGCCTTTTATTGGCGTGCCTCTCGCAGCAGCTTAGTCTCATCCATTAAACAAATCAGGGGGTTATGTATTAGATTAGCTGTACAGCAGGCACTTGGGAATGGCTAGAAGAACACATGAAACCTTGTCTTATTCCCTCTCATAATCCCTGGAATAAATTACTTAATTGACAGCATTAGGGTTGATGGTGTCAGAAAGTACCTCTTAAAATTGAATGTATAATCAAAATACACAACGTTGCTAAATTGCGTTTTTGGTATTAGAAATGATAAACGGCAGCCATTTGGGGCACATTTAGAGTGAAGCCTCTTCTCGTGCTTCAAGCTGCCAGATCTAATTTTTCCATATTTCTTAATAAATGTGTGGTGTCAGTGATATTAAAAGCTCATTTCTGCTGAGGAATATTTAATAAAGCTTCTGTGTGATAGGGAGCCAATGTCAAAGAGAGAGGCAGGAAACCAGTTGGTGGCAGCTCGAATTTCCCAACCCTCCCACTGTGACACTTTCAGGTCCTGTGACCCGCATGGCGAGAACCGGGCCGCCCCCCACTGGTGAAGGGTCAACACTGCAGCAGAGGTTCAAGAGGTGCCCCTCACAGTTCGTTGCACTATTCATACAGCGGAGAGCAAGAGTCTTTTGACTTTCCTCAAAGTGAAAGCTGAGTGTGCCTGCATCCCAAAGTGGCAGGTACACTTGGATCAGTGAAGTTCAGCTCAGAGCTCTGGTGTCACAAACAGCAGAGGACTTAGCAGCGTGTGACTGGGTGAGTGGTATACCTTTCAAGTAGAGTAAAGAAAAGTACTGGATCTTCTCTGGGGAGGAGGGACCTGCGAACACCTAAGAGAGGAACGTTTATGGAACTGAATGGATGATTGCTAGGCCTATACTTTAATGTATGGAGAAATTAATGGTAACTTGCAATCACATTAAGGCTAAAAAAGCTATTTCAGGGAAAGAAACATAAATCTTGAGCTCCCTTTGTGTTCTTTATATATTGCCGATGCAATTGGGGTGCTGATGAAAACTTGTCCCCACCTATTTCCAGTCCAGTTCTTGTCAAATGTAACATTTTTTAGCCCTTACTTTGCTTTAATGCTTTGAGTGTCACTTTTAAAGGACCTAAAAACAACTATACTGCTCCTGATCAGATGCAAAGAGACAGCCAATATCACAGGAAAACCCTAAGCAAATGGAAATAACCACTTCTTTAGTCCTTTTTAAATGATGAATTTAGCTATTAGATTATAAAGCATACAGAAACGATGGATTCCTCACTCGGTGCAATAATTGTAATTTTTAATAATAATAATAACTCAACAATAATTGGGGTACAGTTTGTCATACTGGATCAATAAAGTATTATATTATATTCTAATATTATTAACATCTTACTTTTGTCAGTTTCAAGTTTTCCCCAGAATAAAACGTCTTTGTATATAGTAGAACATGTGGATGTGCTTATATACACCAGTTCTTATGGGTTCAATGTCAATAGTCAAGTCTCATGTCAACATTAAGTGTGTTTTAACCTTTTCTCATACTTTGGCTACTCTTTTTTTAGTTTGTGTGGCTATCAAAAGAACTTGGGGTAAGAAGGTGGGTGGGGACAGTCTGCATTCTGCCCAGATGTGTGAACATATTGTAACTCCAGGAGGCATTCAACCCACTCCTGAAATGCAAAAATAGGCAACAGCTGGGGAAAAAAATAACCTTTAGTCACATAGTTTCCCTCATTAAGTTTCCCATTCCACTATTCTCTTTGTTAATTATCTGTCATGGCAAAGTCAAAGCATTTTAAACTAGTATTAAAAAGCCCAGTAAGCAAAATGATGCTACCATCTAAACTTTAGATGTGGCTTTTGTTACTTTGGGTGCGTATCATTTACACCAAGCTGTGCGTGAGGGAAATGATGGTCCTCAATATCGCGAGATATTGCCTGAAACAGAATTATATTCTAGCAGCCGTGAACAAACTGGCACATTCTGCATAGGATAACGCAAAGTGTGGGGAACTCGAGGCTTAGAATTTCTAATCAAGATGTCCTCTTTTATTTGCTCAAACATGGTGAAGTTTTATAAAAGCCTCGTAGGAATAATCACTTTTAGGGATGACGAAAAAGCGTGTTGGAATAATTAAGCAACAAACAAGTAATAAGACATAAAATGGACTATGAAACCTTGCGTATATAGGCATCATTCTCTCTACATTGCTCCACGGAGCACACAGGCAGTTCAGCATTAAACCAAAATAAACTATCTTATCGTATCCAGATACAATCCTCCAAAGGAAAGCCATTTATTGCTGGTAGTCAGTCCTATTTCACTTAAAAACACCGATAAATCCCTCTGGCTGAATTTATCTACTTTGCGCCCGGCGTGACAGGTGCAACAGAGACGATGCGCGAATTCAGGAGATTTTGGCACTTTTTTAAACCAATCACATCCCACATCGAGCTGTGCCTGTCGGGGTTTGGAGTGATAGGCAGGCACCTGTGCCAATAACAGTGCCCGTAGGAGGAGTCCAGGGGCTCGGAGGTGTGTCTGAAGAAGGAGAAACTGCAGCTGCATATTGTGTCTAAGTCGAGGAGTAATGGCATGAGTGTGGTGCTTTCCAGTATTAAGAGCGTTTTTTAAGAGCGTGACTTGGAAACTTTTATACGAGCCTTTCTGCGTTCGCCCGAGTAACAAATTGAGCCCGAAGTCACAAAAAGACAGGGCAAAGCACAGCCGGACAAACTGTTAAGTTGCTGAGAGGCAAGCAAAGTCTCCAAACTCGTTGGCTGAGGAGCCGTTAAACGATCAATCGTTTTTAGCTGCTTCAAGGAAGGATACGTCGCTGGACATGTGAATTTAAAGGGAGATATCTGTCAAGCGCAATGATGAAACCAGCGACCGCCCTGTGTTACTTCGGCTTTTTGGTGACGAGCCTCTTGTTTCAGTTCGGTTCTTCACAATCAGGTGAGTGAAAGCCCTGCTCCGGTGTGTCCGCGGAGCTGGTCAGTGCGCACGGTGCGCGGCACAACTATCCAGCGAGCCTAGCTCCACTTTTCCCTCGGCTGAGCTCTTGGTTGCGCATAAAACAAATGTGCTTTGGTTTCAAAGATCCAGAACACTGATTTATATATATTCCCATTGTAATTTTTACGTTTCCAAATTGATGTTTGCTATTGCGTTTGCGGCAAATAAACGAATACATATTAATTGAAAATAAGCACAGTGTTTGCAGTGTTCCACCGAGGCACACATGTTGGTTTGAAGACGTGGGTTATGTCTAATGAACCCAAACGACTGTCTTACTCCGTGTTGTTCCGTGCACAGAGCAGCTCTGTTAAAGCTGGAAAGGAGAGCTTTTCATGTCCGTCACACGTGTCTTTTTTTTGCCGGAGTATCCAGAAGAACAGTGAAGTGACGGGCTTGCTTAACATAGCATAGCTCATATCCTCTCTTCTGTGGACAGTCAGGCTGTCAAATGCGCAACTGAGTGGAAAGTTGCGCCTAAACTCTGACCTTTTTCTTCTTTGCGGACTCATTTCTTTTGGGAAAGAAGTTTATATTGCCAGTGTTTCATTTTATTTTACTGGCAAGCTGAATGTATAAAATAGTTTTACGCCCCACACACCTTGTCAAAAGGCTTGTTAAAACTTACTTGAGCATGGATATGAGTGGCTCCAATCTGTGTTGTGTTTGACGACTGTGAAACGCAAACAGTGATTTTGCGTAAACATTCATCCATGTGCATTTAGTCACTTGGATTTGCATCTAAATAGATTTTTTTTCGAAATTGCATTATTCCTGTTTTTCCAGTGGATCCTGTCAGATATCAGGTAGACATCAGTTTTGGTGGCTGGTGTTACAGAGCACAACACTTTTTTGTCTTGGCATTGGTAGCACTGCTTGCGCGATGCAGTTGCGCTCTTTACGCACAGGGCGGCATTAGTGCACTCAGTGCTGTGAGCCTGGTAAAATATGGAGCAAACCGAAGCAACGCCACCTTATAATGACCATAGATAATCACATTTAACCATGATTCTGGCTAAAACGAGATGATAATGAAACATAAGATCTGCCATACAGCGTGTGCATTATAATGTGCTCACGTTTGTTTCTTTCAGTGTCGTTTGTTAAACTATTTAGACTGTATTTTTGGTATTTGATGTCACTGAAGTGATTATTTGAAACTATTGAAGGTATTCGTTCTAACCTTGTCTAATAGTTCAAACCTTCCTTTAACTAAACTTTTTAACTCGATGTAGACCTGCTTACTAGTTATTCAAAATAAGAAACTTTCAGTCGCAAGTGTTTAAATTAGTTTTAATGAGAGACACTAATGGTCTGCACTGACATAAATGCCCACCAAAGGTCCATAAACTGAGTTAGGATTGGCACAGGTTTTGCACGGGTTGAATTTTTAAATCACAGGTTACCAGTATGCATGTAGTTACACTGACTTATTTACGCTCAAAGTAAGTCATGACCAATTTATGATTCAAAGGGATTTAAAAGTCTGCGTAATGGTACCTTTTGCAAATCTGACTTCAGCATGTCACAAGTGAGAAGACGTAAGCGTCAGGCATTTTCCCAGAGGCCAGACTTTCACCATTGCCCATAGGCAACAGAGCTGTACATTTTGTAAACGTATTTGGAATTAAAAGCAACACGAGAAATAGGTACAGTCGAAAACAGAAGCAGCTGGTTATACAAATATCAGAATGGAAATTGACATAAAAGCGGATTAAATTCTGTCTGAGAAGGAAAGGACAACAATCCCTCGCCTTGGGTTGTGTGTGAGCGCGTGCACATGCGCGCGCGAACGAGTTGCCGAGCCACTTTTTGAACGCACTGAAGCAAGGGAGATACACACAAACACACCCAAGAGTTTGCCTCCATAAATGTTTTAGTTCAGTTCAGTTAGTTTTTTTGTGAGCCTTCCATGAGTCACGAGATTAAAACCACGTCAAATCCTCCCGCAGATACAGTATGCTCACGTTTCTGGTCTCCAAAACTCCACCTTTTTCAAACCTCCTTATGTTCTTTTTTTATTGTCGCAACTGTGGGTTTCATCTTCTTTGCTGGTATTTAAAGGTTTGTGGGTGACAGCACGGTGTGCGCGTCTGCAACATGCTGAGTTTGCCCCTGTGAGTCCCTGCACTGCTTGCTCCTCTTCCTTTGACTGCGGTTATGCACTGATGCCGGAGAAGCTGGGGAATGCACGCAGCTGCCGATTCAGAGCCATATGGCCACGTTCAAAAACTCTAACATTGAATATGAATATTCATGTTTTTTTCATGGTGTGCATTCAAGTCATCTGTAAAATGCAGCTGTGCTGAGTTCATCCTATAACACTGTAACCACTGCGATGGCAATGCAAGGTATATTTAAAGAATCAATTTCTACAGCTCTGCAATTTTCCCCTTTAACTTTGAAGGTGAGGGGAGTGTCTTATCTCATGATGGCACTCTGGGTTTATAGGACTGAAACTGACACTGCTTTCATGGTGTGATGTGGGTTCCTACTAAATCAAGATGTTTACAAGGCTGCACAGTGGGAGAACAATGTAGAACGAGAGAAAAAAAACGAGACTTTCTTTGAAATGCTTCTTTCTCCTTGCTGTGCTCTTACAACATATACTGATTTTCCTTGTACCATGGTTTGTATTGTGTGGGGGTTTCTTCCAGCTGAAGCATGAGGAAAGAATGGTGTCACATTTAGCAGCCCACAGCTCTGCTTGTGTCACAAAGACCTCTTGAAGTCATATCTGCTGCTGCCTCTTAAAAGGAGCTTTGACCCCTTCACTGCCACCAGGCTTTATATTTGAAGAATGGAAGTCTTTGATTAGGTGGTGATCCACTTCCATTTTGTTGGGGAAAAAAAGGAATGTGGACCTTTGTGCTTTTGTACCCTCTGTCTCAGTCTAGGTCAGAGATGAGGACCACTATTAGACCATCGACCCACTGTAGAGAAATTTGTAGCTTAACTGAGAACATTTCATCTTCACACATCCTTTACTACTTTTAGTATTTGTAATTCTTCAGTAAATTCCTGATGGCAGACAAGGTAGTATTATACTGCACACTAAGTACAAATAATAATTACATGATTGTCTTCAGATTATGGTTTCTGTCTCTGATGAGCTGTTGTATCTGACTCCTGTTTATACAGTAAAAAAAAAGACTATAGTTGTTTAGTGTGTTAAAAAATGTTACAAAAGTATATCAATCTCTCTACATTTTAGGAATACGTTTTCTATGAGTCCCTATTCCCCTGCTTCACATCACAAACAAATTATGTAGAGCTTTTGGAATCAGTGATACAGTTCTACTTGCAGGGTTAGCTGAAATTTCTTAATGAAACAAAAAGAAAAAAATCTCTGCAATTTCCAGCCTCTGCAGATGCAATTCAATCCAGTGTATTCATATTAGGCCGAAGGTGGCACATATTATCTCTAGGAAATGCATGAGTAGTGTATCTGTGGTTTTCTGTTCCCTGAGGGTGATGTAGCTGTTTTTATGATATTTTATTTATCTTGTGGCAATACTGTAATTGTTTTTACTTACAAGAACTTGTAACATATATGCTATCTCCATTACTGCAACATAGCATTCTATTCTATCTACAATGAAGGCACTATTTTTCAGTTTGGCTTTGCTGTCTTCTGCATGCAGAAATGATTGGATCATATCATCTATGACATTTATAATCCCTTGCCCCTTATTTATCACCTGCATTTATAAATGCAGCACACATATGCATATGTTCGACATGTGCCATCATCAAGGTGGCTGTTAAGCATCCTTTTAGCAAAGGATGTTTTGATAGAATCAGAGGATCATCCATGTTATTACACATTTGATTTGCCAATTCCATATTTCAGGCATGTCTCACAATCAATTCAATTACTGCAGGTTTGATAAGATGAGTTGGAAAATGTCGCTTGTGTCCTCGTGCTATTTTTGTCTGCTTTTATTATTTTTTTAATCTCTTTTGCTCTGTGTAAAATGAGTGAGGTCTGAGTTTTTGTTTGTGAGAAAATGAATGAAAAGGAAAGAGCAGAGGAAAGGCATTCAAACAAATACTGATAACCTATTTGAGACACAGGCCCTGGGTGCTGAATGCGTCGCAACTAATGTCCCTTATTAACAATTTAGCGCAACGTATACTCATATTCACAAACTTAGTTAGAAGAGTCCTCGATATGTCATACAATAAACTACAGCTACTATGGATAGATTAGGGCCCAAGTCTCACCATCTGGGAAATCAGTCAGCTGCTTTTAAATTACATTGAAAAATGTACACTTAGTACCACCAAAAGAAAATAACATAAAGAAAATTGTGTCATTCATGTTAGCATTCAGGCCTTTTTAATGTGTTTTATATAGAACCAGCATCAAGAGCTTTTCAAGAAAAGGCCAAATGATGAAAGCTTGTACAAATTGCTTTTGGGCATTAATAGAAAAACCTCGTTATCTGAAAAATGCCTATATGATTTAAAGTAAATAAGTTATTTCGACCTGTTTGAATAATTTGTTTAAAGAGAAATAAATAATCAGACTGAATGTTCTGCTGTGTTGAGTAATTTTTTTTTACTGCACCCACAAATTGATCAGCAACCTTAATATGATTTCCCAATATGCACATACTCAAGCTCTGGATGGACATCAGTTGAGAAGGCCCCTAAAACCTTTCTCAAAGATATTGTGATATTCAGTTTGAGATTTGTTAGAATGCAAAATACAATTTCACTGTTAGATGGGAGAAAGTCCCGCACCGTATACCTTTAAGTAATTATAGCCCTAAAAGTCGAGTAAAAAGTAGAGGAAAAGACAGTGATTCCATTTGATATTCTGTGTTCCAGCACAAAAATGTCCAAACATGACTCGCTAGCATTTCCATGTGAAAGCGTTGCACTTTAACTTTCATTTTACTTTTGCTCAAACGACTCAAAGTAAAATAAAACATGATCCAAAAGTAATCAGAATTATTTAGACAATTCGACTCAGCTCTGCTTTCCAGCTTTTCATCTTATACCTTTCTTGTCTCTTTTGCAAGATATCCTCAATAGCTGTTGCACTTTGTTAAGATTTACTGTTCAAAAGAGACCAGGAAATATTAGGGCTCTATTAATTTGAATATCCTACATAGTTTTAAATTGGATCTACATGAAGTTGTCTCCTCAGACCGGTGCCAGTTTGCATCATACATTGGAAAACACTCTCCAAAACTCACTCCCACACACTTCACACTTCCCCACACTCTCACACTGCATTCACCCTGGGCTTTCACTCTGAAGTAAGGAGGAAATGTACAAGTTCCAGGACTTTCAAAGCCTCGGCCTCGTGTTCGCTAAACAATGTACATGTCGGGAGTCTGAACATGCCATGTATGGCTGACAGTTTGCCAGGCTTTTGATCCCCTTTGTTGTTGCTGCTACTTGTCTAACAATAAGCCTGTCTATCCTCCGCATCCTCCTGGAGGGCGGCAGCAGGCTTTCAGGCACAGACCCCTTTTGACAGCCACATTTTGAGGGGTTTCAGTATGCGGTGACAATGACTGTGTAAAACTGAAAAACTGTGTCTGTGCGGTTACGCGAGTGTACACGTGAGTGCATGGTTGGAGGGATAGAGGGTGACTGACAGACTAACCAAGCTTCAGAGACTGCCTTTCTGCTCCACTGTCTGCTTGTTCGTCTTCTTCCACCCACCCTCTGCCTTCATCTCTGGCTTTGTAAGCTTCCACATAATGTGGGAACATTAAAATGACAATGGAAATTATGGCTAATCTTTGTTAAGACACCCTCATTACCATCACGTTTTAGAATGAGAGTCTCATGATAAGAGTCGGTCTGCCATGTTTTTTTCCCCCCTCTCTCTGGAGACAGTCTGACATATTGGAGTGATGTGTTTTATTCTCGCTTTTTTTCTTTGCTATTTTCCTATTCTGGCTCACAGTTAATAATGGTGGCAAACATATGAAAGGATGATAACAGGCTGACAACTTGGGCATGAAAGACTAGTTCCACCTTCAAACTAGCTTTTTATGCATTTCCACATGTGGGTGTCTGTTAGAAGAGTGAGTTCTCTCAACTCCTTCCTTCTCCATCTCTTTCCTCTTTTAGTAATCCCCCTCTAAAATATTCATAGCTAATCTGCATGTACAATGTAATTACAGATGGTTTTGAGTGATTCAGGATATGGGCAGCGGAACACATGCTTTAAGGGAAATCTTGATTTGGTGATTTGTGCCACAGAACAAAAGTTTCTTTATGGAAAGGTTAGTCTCGTTGCCAGGGCGTTCAGTGTCATCAAGCCAAACACCTGAAATGTTATTTTTTCATCATGTATTCATATTTTGATATTTCGGTTTTTCATTGTGTGTAGGTGCTTTGCATTTGCCCCCATGGCACAAACCCTGCCGTCATCTTTTTGGTGCTCCTGGCCTCTGAGTAATGGAGCGGTGTGCCCTGCATGCTATTCTTGTAGGTCGATTTTTCACTTGTGCTGGGGGGTGGGTTGGTGGTGATGTCCTTTTAAATGAAGCACTTGGCGTTTGTGACCTGTAATAAATGAGTTTGCAGTCAGTCATAGCAGCTGTAAGGAGGCATCTGGGAGAGGGAGAGAGCGAGGAAGAGGTTGAGATATTCCGACTTGGCTGGAAAACAGTTTATCTATGCACAGATGAAAAATGACTGCACCAAAAATGCTATCGGTTGTCTGGAAAATAATAGAAATAACAGCAATTCGGGCAATTTAGCACCTTGGTGTGAGAATGTACTTTAGATTAAAGTAGAATTACAACATAGACGTGAACAAAAGATTTATGTGAAGAGTAACTTTACTCTTACAAGGTAACTTTACCATTGTACCAAATGGTGCTATTTTCAGCCACATTCTAAGCTGAGTATTAAATTTTGAAATGTGAGTGGGTCTCATGCAACCACCTGTTCTTGGTAAAGAACTTGTTTTTCTGCACTATAAAATTTGCCACATTTTATAAAAAAAAACTAAGAAACAGCTAAATTAATCACCACACAAGGCTGACATTGTACTCATTTATTTTTTTTATTTTTATCATTATTATTATTGAAATAGCTATTATTTTTGTATACACTGTTACGGGTCCACAACTACAAAAAACAAAGCAGAACCTTGAAACAACCAAATCAAACCTAACTAATTGTTCCGTTAGGGCACTGGACATTGCATTTATTACTTTTGCTTTTAAGGAAATGTACTCTGAGGTACTCTGCCCCTGATGCATCCGTTGATATCTTGATTAATTCAGTGAAGTTGGTGAAGTGCAGTTGTTTCACACATGCAAGTGGAAAAAAGAGATGTGTGTGCGTTATTAGTAGCAAGTAAATATCCCTTGGTGTGGAATCCTTTCTTTCTGTTTCACATGGGTTAACATTCATTTGTAAATGTTTTTGTGGCAGTAAGATTTGTATATATATTTGAAATAACTCATATGAAATCATATGAAATAAAACTGAGCTTTAAAAGAGGGAGCATAATCCAGAAAGTACAGAGATCTTGCTGTTTGGTTGGTTAATTATTGAGGCATTAGTTGTTTTGATCAGCAGCTCTTTTAAAACCCACATAATGGATATTCGTACCATTCATTCCTCTTCGTATCAGTAGGACTTTTAGGCTTTTCAGCAAGATTATCATCTATTAACCAATCAATGTCATGACGAATAGCACAATTAGGGGGGGAAAAGGTACCCATAATATATTTACCTCTTTGCGAGTATGTTTGAAAGATTTCCTTTCAAAATTGGAAGACCTTGAAGGAAACACTCCTTTTAGTCAGTTGCATTAGTGCGGCTGTCTCTTTTGTGAAGCAGCAGTCACCTTGCAGCAGAGCAGAAATAGCGCGGTGCTTTTTCCCTGGATGTGAAGGTACATAAAGCACAAGATGAGAGGAGCAGGAAAGGCAATTGACCTTGGCTGCTTTTGGGGGATGGCAATATAGCCATCCGGATGGATGCTATGGCTCTGCAGCACAGAGGGAGAAGAATGAAGGAACAATGCAGAGTAAAAGTATGACAGGTATTGATCAAGTAATATAGAGCAGCTACAGTTCATACAAAAGTGTTATGTCAGAAGAATAAAGAAACTTCACGTTCTTGGAAATTCCTCTTGTTGGTAGTGTTGCCTCTGTAGTCAACGACAGATCCGCATAAAGGACTGTTGTTAAAGGACGATTTACACATTTTATGTGTGCGGTTGAATGATTAAAAGGAAGAGCGTGATGATACGAAAGCGTATATCAAATGCCAGAGGAGCTGACGATGTGCAATGCAGGTCTAAAGTCAACCGTGCGGTTTTGCCGTGCTGTGCTTTAGTGTTTACCTGAGACAGCGGCGCTTTATCTCAGCCACTCACCAGAGCATGTGTAAACATACTGGGGGGGAACACACCGCATATCATGCTGTTTTCAGCCCCCCCTCCCCCCCCATCTTTTGTTCCAAAACCTCTCTCCCACAGAGAGACATTATCCCCCCATGGCAAGGTGAATGGGGTGCTGATGTAGGGTTATTTGTAGCAGTCAGAGAGAGACAGAAAAAAGAAGGGAAAGTGGCATGGGAAGGGGGGGAAAGGAAGCCTAATTTTAGCCAGAGAGGGGTGGCTAGTCAGGCAAGCACACAGGAGAGCAGCTGTCTTTGGGCTGAGGATGGGACATGGGTTCGTGTCTGGGGAGCCTTGGTTAAAGTCGCCGCTCTCACCGGAGCTGGACGGACAATTAATCAGAGATAGCCCACGGGGAAAGTTAGGGCTCTGACAGGAACACTTCATTCTGCAGACACACATGCACCTACCGAAAAAGCTCATTCACAGCTTTGTCTCTGCTTTTGTTTTGCTTTTGTTCCGTCAGTCTTATTACCTTCTTCTGACCCTCCATTCTGCTCTCATCTCCAGACTTATATCAGCTTAACTCTCATGGTTTCTTTAACTTTACGAGTCACTTTCCCCTTCTCTCCTGTCCTCTCTTCAAATGTTTTTGGGTCCATGAGAATCTTGATTAGAATCAATCATGAGGGCCATTTGTGACCTGACAGCTGACCCTTCAAACTCTTTAAAAGTTAGAGATTCTTGGAGAGGAGGGAATTTTGCACAGAGAACAAAATCATCTGAGAGGGGTGAACTGGTGGATATATTTTACCTTACCCGTATGTCCCTTCCTTACTTTTGGCAGCCCTATGTTTCCACCAACCCTCTGTCACTTCATTGTTGGTGCCAAGTGATTGATGGAGTCAGGCTTGACATGACCTGGTTTACCCAAGGGCCTCAGCAAGGACATTTGTGAGACTAAGCCAGACTCTAGGTATTAAGACAGGCAAAGTAAGACAAAGGAATGAAAATGATGTACATACGTTTTAGGGCATTGTACACGGGTGAGTAAGTTGATTTTTTTACTTTCCCTTTTCGTTTGTAAAATGTGATTAACATATTGTTGGGCTTTTGAATGGGGTCTTTAATGTCACACATACACAGATTTCTGAGAACTATTGGAGCTTCATAGACTTAAAACTTTGTTTTAAAAAAAAATGGAATAAAGATTTTTTTTCAAATTTTTGTATATGATATAAACATGTAGAAACGATTGATTAGATATTACTAAACACATATGTTCAAATTATATTGTTTGTTTCATTACCTCAAATGAAAAATAATGTTTATAATCCATTTCTTTACATTGGGGTTTTATAATATTTTAAAAAAGCGTTTTTGACCGGGTTTTTCTGTCGATTTGATTAATGCCATAACCCGTCTTCACTGATTGGCTATGTTTAATGAGTGTGTGCCGGTGAGTCCACCGTATGCGTCTTGCTGCATAGCCTGGAGCGCAGTTTGTTTGCTCCTTCCCAACCAGTGGGGTTCTGATCCCCGCAGTAAGCAAACACTCACATGACCATGGAGCCCAGCTACAGGGGAACAAGGCGCACAGTGTCTCCCTGCTCCAAGTGTTTTGTCCTGCAGGAGGCTCCTGTTGCTGCTCTGGGCTCTCACCCTCACGTGATGTGCCTGAAGATGAGCAGGAGGGCTTTGCAGCTCATGTCATAATCACTTCATCTTAGGTGAAAAGAATCATTCCATCATCTTCCCACTTCTGGGCAGACTGTGATGTCAGTGGTGAAGTGTATAAATGAGTACGTATGAAAATAAAATATGCTTATTGCAATACGGAAAATAAAAATCAACCGGTGATGGAGCTTTAACTCCATCAGTGGAAGCTACATCTCAAGGGTATCCATTAACAGCAGATGGGGTTGCTTATAAAAATATGTACTACTGGAAAAAATAACACATTCACTTTTTCATCTCGGACTATCTTTTCCATCTATTGATCAAATAAAGAAAATACTTTTCAGAGCACAGCATTTTGCATATTCAGTCACAACAGCTGTATTTGATGCAGAAGGTTAATTTACACTGACTGAGTGAATATTTAATCCATTTATTGATTGTAGTTTTTAACTCTGGGTGCCTCTTTACAAATCAGACATGCTTATAGCCATGTCAACAGACTTTTCCTTTAGCCCTCAGTTTATATGAGAAGGCAAAGTGTAAAACCATTTGAAGGCTGCAATCCTACATCTCTACAATGCCCAGCTGCTTCAAGTTCTCTCTCTAAAATGGCAGTTTTATCCTTTCAGTACCGCTGGCAGTATCTCAATCCCTGTCTGTATGGTGATGAGTTTATTGTGTATGTGCCACCCAGTTGTCTTCGAGCTGTGTCTGACTATCTAAGCCACAAACAGATCAACAACAGGTGTCTTCTACTCTTCCTCTCACCGCCGCCTACTACACTTCAGGCTTTTGCTCTCTGTCTTGCTTGGCAGCAATGCAAAGTCGATAGGATGAATAAAACATACCTGAATCAAAGCCCCTTACCCTGGGAAATGTCAACCTGTCAGTATAACTTAATGGGAAAACATAGGGCTCGTCCCAAGGGTCAGACAGTTTATTCCATGGCACCTTCAAAAATGCAGCTTGGCTGAGAGTTTGTCTATTTGGCCACCTCAAATAGACAAACCCCTTCCTTTCTCACAGTCATAACAGTGACAGATTATTTCAGAGAGACTCCAGATATATTGGCAATAGTAGACAGTCAGTTTTCACCAGTGCATTCCAAAGCTTGAAGTTGTCTGCATCCAGGGTTGTGGAAGCAGCTTTGGATAAAAACATCAGCTAAATTGCAGTAAGTTCTTTTAATTCAGCTAGTCTGTCGCTGAATGACTGCCATTTAACACGCATTACTACCCATATTACACAACCCTCATCTCAGCCAGTGGTGGCAGTACTACCAAACCCCTACAGCTAATTATATTTGAATTAGGGCTGAGGTTTAGGTTTAATTAGGCCTAGCCATGAGGAGGGTTGAAGCTCAACAGTAACTCCAGTAACATGAGCTGCCAAACCTCATCACCCTAATGGAGACTCAAAAAACGAACACCCTCGGGGGGCCTGACAAGCTGGCCTGACTTTCTGCCTTACTCCAACAAATTCTCATACATGCACACACACACGCGCATAAACACACACTCATATACATATGCAGATACCGACCGCCATCCAACCAGCAACAAGGTGATCAAGACATGGTGCAGTTGGAGGGAGGCAGATTGTTCATGAATAATTGTATAAGATTATAGTTTGAATAATTTCTGAGTTTACCTGACAATGCATGTGTGTTGCATGGCCTGTGGAATAAGACTCAACAGGCTAATTACCAGTGCATTTTCTTTAAGGATGTCCCTGCTCTGTGTAGTGGGGCTTTTGAAAAACTGATTTCAATTGATCTAAACTCTACATTTGTAATAGTCAAGCGTGTTTGATAATGCAGTTGTGTCCAATAATCCCCCTTTTTAACAACAACATTGTTGTTGTTTTGTTCGCTGCTGGCCTTTGATAGCAACCTTAGAAGGAAAAATTATGCTGTGGCCAACTAAAAGTGGAGGGCTCAGTTTTTCACGATAGTTGCTAACGCTCTAGTCACACAGCTTTTTATGTGCCAACTTAATTTTATCATTGTTGGGAAACATCCATGCTATCCGTCAATTTTCTTTACCCACTTGTTCCAAGTCGGGTTTGGGGCAGCTGCAGCCCATCCCAGTACTCACTGGGCGTGACACAGGGTACACCCTGGACAGGTTGCCCATCCCATCAAAGGACCACACAGAGACAAACTAGACTACCATGCATGCTCACGCCTTTGGGATGCTGGGGTAAATCAGATTACCTGGAGAGAACCCGTGTATACACAGAAAAAACATTCACACTCTAGAAAAATAGGACCCTATTTGGAATCCAAACAAAGGAGGGGGGATCCAAACAAAGACAGACTGGAAATAGTATCTCTTTTCTTATTATTTTCTCTATGAAATAATAAAAAAACAGATCCCTGCTCTGGAGTAAATATCAGGTATAAGCAGGGAAAATACCTAATCTAATACCTATAGGACAGGTAAATGAGGACCAGAGTTTTCCATCCATGCTATGGAATCTTGTCCATTGTCGTGGATTTTGGTTTAATTTAGTTTTAGATTTTACAGTTAAATATTTAATCAGCAAATCCAATATCACATAGAAATCTACATAAAAAGCTACTCTATACTTCTAATTCTAAGTAAAATCATTATTTAGATATTTTTTAAATCAACAAAAAAACAAAAAAGTGTTCTTTTGGCTGACTAGATTGGCCTCTTGTCTTTAATAGACCTCCTATAGTAGTGCACAGTCAACTAATGAGTTGATCAGTCTCATTTAGCAGAAAGAATACTCTGAGATGAGTTCAGAAAGTTGCTTTCTGTCCATTTGTTGATAGTGTCTGAGTAAAAGCATTAAACATAACCTTGTCAAGACGAAAGACTTGTCTGTGAAGTCAATGAATAGCTTAAAGACGGCCCTATTTATATGAGAGATATCCTGAATATTTTTGAAAAGGATTATCATCTCTGACCCGTGCCATGTAATGAATTAATTAGATTATACAGAATGTCAACATGGTGCAAGAGCCCATCTAATTAACTTATACAAGTAATGTAAACAGTGACTCACAATATTCATAATTTGAACAGTCCAAAGTGTCAGCCCCTCTGCATTTTTAATTGACTGATGTTAAGGTGTCTAGAATACTATTATGTTGTAGCTGGTAGCTTATAACTAAGAGATGACAAATTTCCTAAAAAGTCCCATTTGATCGTTACTGCCATTACTTTGAAATATATATAGTATATATACCATCTGTCTGTTTTGATCAACCATCAGCCCTGATGTTTTAACTTGTCAGTGCATGGTGGTAGCCTTGTATGCATATTATATTTGTCTGTAAAATATCTACAGACCTATTTGTTAGGCCAGGACATTTTGATAAGAAAAATGTATTTGAAGCTTATCACACCTTGGTAGATCAAGATTTGTTCAGTGACAAAGAAATAGTACAATAATTTTTAATTTAACCTTGAATTAGATTTTCTCAAATAAGTCTTCTAACGTGTTCTGTCACATAAAGAAACCTGATGGCAGTGGGTTCAAACAGAACATCCTGTGAGTGTCTCGTCACCGCGCTTTTATCAGCCTTCTGTTGACCTGACTTCTACATTTCAGATGAAGACAGCAAATAGATAAAGGCTGAGCAAAAATTGACAGTGGGTGTGTTTGTTGAGTGTGTAGGACGGCCTCTGCGCGCCGGCAGTCAGTCCGTCTCCGAGGATTGAGTGACAGCTCGGGGCAGTGAAGCTGGCAGTGCACTAATGGGTGTGACGCTGATGACCTCTGAGCCAAAAACAAGCCTTCCTTTTCTCGTCCTCTCTCATCAGATCTCCCCTCTGAAGCGTTAAAGTGTCTCTGTAGTATTAAGAGATGAATTTAGCTATGTTGAAAGAAACTGCAAATATATGCTGGCATGGGTGTCCTTAAGATGTTAAACGTCCACCAAATATGGATCGCAAGTTTTCTTTTTCTGTTCCCATAACAGACACACACACACACACATATATATGATTTACACAAAAACTCCCTTGCGTGTAAGTGCATTTTGAAAGTACTCAAAGTAGCTGAATTTTATGCATATCCGCAGATGAAGACAATTTTGAGCAAAAGTACACCACTTTTCCATCAGAGACAATCTGATATACATCACACTTGAGGAAATAACACAAAATTGGCTATGAAATCACAGTTTTACCCAGATCCCTTTTATGTTTCTGGATCCTTCCTTGTGCTTTTTTTTACCCTGTTTCCCTTTAACAACCTGTGTTGTTTCACACTTTTGTCCCCTCTCTTCTACCCTGGAGAAATGTCACTTGGGCGAACATCGTCCGTCAAACTGGCATATCTGACAGAATACTCGGCTAAAAGGCCATGCTCCGATTGGCATGGGATCCCCTGGCTGTGCTGTGTCAGGCAGCTGCCTTGGTTTTTCTGTTCTTTTCTCTACTCTATTACTATTCTTAAAACTGTATAGATATGGAAATATGGACCTTCGACACCTCTTTAGGTTGGACCATTGTGAATCCATTAGGATTTCTTATGTTTCTGCAAGAACATGGGCCATAATCAATATCAGTCTCACAAAATCCTAAACTTAATTCCATTTAACCCATTTAAATAAAAATACAAATAGTATACTTGGTTAACTGTTTTTTAATGGGTACAGTATTGTTTGTCTCTTTGAGGTTAAAATTACATGAACCTTTTTTTTTCTGTAGCCATCTAGTGTACCTCCCTTTTTTGCAACATTGACTTTTAAATGTACATTTAGAGTCACTCTCTCTGCAGCGCTAAATTCCCTGCCTGAGCTGCTCACTTCAGCCCTTCCACAGCATTTGTTGTGGATTCATGTGAGGACATTGACTTGACCTTTCCAAAACATTAACTTCCTTCTTCTTCCCGATTCTTTGGTAGACTGACTTTGTTTTGATACTCTTGGTATTTGGATTAAGTTAAAAAGAAAAACATGTTGATAATTTTCATCTCAATTCACTGGTAGAATTTTGAATCAGTTACTACCAGAATAATATATATAGAATAATATAATAGATAAAAGGGTTATAGAAAATAGATGGATGATTGCAAGCCACTGGGCAGCTGTGTTCTGCCATGCTCTCCATCCTGTACATATGTCATGTATGTTGTGCAAAACTTTAGCTTGAGTCCAAACCATGATGTTTCCCGAGGCTTAATGTTGAATATTAGTTATACAAGGTTTACTTAACTTAAAAAGTTTTAGAACCCAATAAACATATTTCTATATTTTTGCTTATTTGGAGAAGAAAATACAGAAAAAATGGAAACAAGAGTGGTCCTTATGATGCAATAAATTGAACATTCAACTGAAAAGCCAACAGTAACTTTCCACTGAACAGCAAAGATAAGTAAGTTATTTGGTTTGTCACGGGCCTATAAAGCGTCCACTTCCAAATGTGGATTTTTTCTTGTCTTTATAATTTGCCCTCCCCATAATACATGTAGAAATAGTATCTGTAGCAACCATGTTTTATTTTGACTGTCTGATTATTATGTCTTCAGACATGAAAACTTGTTGATAAAGCATGTGTAAAACAAACCAATGCTTGTTTCAAAGGCCAAATAAGTGCTTTTGCTAAAATCAATGATCCAGCAGTCTATAGTTCTCTTGAGTGGACTGATAACACTATTATTTGTTCATCTTGTAACGACTGAGGTTGACAGAAGTGAGAAGTGACCGTGGGCTATTTGTAGTGGGTGGTGGGAGGCCTCCGTCCATCTTGTGTGTATGTGTGTGTCTTAATTCCTTTCAGTGATTAATATTGATTACCTACAGAAACCAATAAAGTCAAGTCCTTTCTCACTCTGAATGCAGGTTAGAGCCACTTGTTTTTATTGAGGATCTATTTCTTTTAATTAACTGTGAACCATTTCATTTGACCTATACTACAGTTGTATAGTTTAGATGTCTCTGTTGTTTCCCTTGATTAAGTGTTTATCTAAATGGATTTTTACTCATGCAAATACAAGTTGTGTTTCTAAATTAGGTTGCCACATTTTCAGCCTTGCTCACCTCAAAGGAAATGAGCTAAATGCAAACGTTGAAGTCAATATGCAGGTAAATATTGTTTAAAGCTCAATGTACTCCTCGCCAGAAGTTGCAATCCTCTAAAGTTTGCTTAATGTGTTCCCATATTTGATTTCTGTAGTGTACATTTCTTCGTACCTAATGCATGTGAATGTTTTCATGCAAGTTTGCAATTAGTCACTTTTTGAACCAAGATTAATTCTGTATATTGTTATTTTGCTCATTTGGTGGTTGGAAGACAGGACTGTAATATCCCTGCAATGTTAAAAGCAAGTGAGCAAAGGTTGTGAGCGAGCAAAAGGGATGCTTTGCCGAACGTGTCAGTTTCAATATGTCAGTGAATGTTTGCTCCATCTCTACGCTAAAGTTGCTCATACAGTACATTTAATATATCTGTGCATGTGCAGATGTGTCTGTGCAACCATTGCACACCAAAGCATCTGTGCAGAAGATGATTTCGTACCTTTACATCTGTTAAGAGCATGATGCTGTCTGTTTGCTGATCTACTGTGTGCGCATTTGGTTTTCCGATGATAATGTAGCTAATGTAATGAATTCCACATGACAGGTGCACACGTTCCTTTTGCATGCTTTCTGAACAAACTCACCTGGGTTAAAAGAGGGACAGATTGGAGGGGGGGGGGTGGTATTTTCCTCTCTTTAAGCCGTTTTACTTAGTTTTTCTCCTCACGTGCGTGCACACGTGTGAAGGGGGCACGCTTGGATGTGGAAGCTAAACGTTTAACTTTGAAAGTTGGGCTCCTAATTAGAAGAATTAGTGCTAGATCAAAGAGGACAATTAAGGGGGGGTGCTTGTGGTAGCAAGGGCTCATTAGCATCACAACACATGGCCATGAAAAACGGAGTGGCAGGAGGAGGCTCATTACGGAGCACCGCTGTAAATACACCAGACCACATCGGCAGATTGGCCATCAGGATAGAGGTTGAACAAGTAGCCCCAACACACAAAGAGAGGACCCACCGCTAACTCCTGCGGTCGCAGATACGGAGTTAAGAAACCTTTCCCTCATGCACACACTGAGATATACAGCTTGTAATGTTTGCTGGCACAAAGGAAAACAAAAGCTTGTCTCTGCCTGCTCCCATCCAATTTCAGCTTAATTAAGAGGAGAATTAACTTTGATCTGTGTGGTGTAGTAGGAGCTCAGTAGCCCAACCCGTAAAAAAAAGAAGAAAAAAAAAGCACGAGCCCGTAAGTATTCTTCCACCTCACCCTCAAAGTCAGACCCAGATTGTTTTCCCTTCATTCATCCCACACTGTTTGAAGTCAACACAGATAAGGGCAGGAAAGATTCTATTAGGACTACCTGAGCCATCCTCGTTAGCTAGATCTAACAAACTCTTGGCAGCGGGCCACTGTGTGTGGCTCTCCACACTAATGGCATAAGCAGAACAAAAGATCAAAGATTTTGGGATGGTCCTTTATTTTAGCGGTTCTTTGGTCCAGTGACACGGGTTAATGATGTACTGGAGCAGAGGCTTTTAAAAGACAGCACAGAAGACTTGAGAGTAATTTCAATCTGAAATGTGATGCAGACAGAGGATGGAAAAGATGTACATGGCATCATTAGAGCAAAGGTTATCGACTGACTCTATCCTGAAAAGATACTGATTTTCATTGGCTACATAGATTTAAAACATTTTACATTTTTTTTTATTTTTTTTTAACCTTTTTTATGATTTTTTTGTGGCTACTTTCCACAAACGCCCCCCTCCTTGTGGCACCATAAAGGTGTATAAAAGGGGTAACTTCTGTGCTGAGACTTGTGAAGGTCTGTAGATTATTGCTTGAACTCTTGAAAAGGGCAAAATAAAATTCCACTGAAAGAAAAGATTCTCTCAGAATTGCTGTAAATTTTACAATAAGCAAGTGAACAATTAATCTCATCCAAATAAACAAAAAAAAAATTATATGCATGAACATTATTAGAGACAAAACTGGACATTTATTTGTTTAATGTCTCAGGCTCAGCAAGTGCCAATGTTGTACTAGTAAAATCATCATGCTTAAAATTCCTTCTCAGTTATTCCAACGTGTACTAACTGTTGATGACGAGCTGCTGAATGTTCAACGGCATCCTCAGTATTTTTTCCAGCATATTGAGAAGCGTCCTCTTCCTGTCACCATGACACTCACAGGACAGCGGGATCTGTCCAGCAGCACAGCCTTGTGGGGTACAGGAGAGTGGGACTGATAAGTGAGAGGTGGAGGATGGAGCAGTGAAGTTGGGACTTGGATTGACAGTGCTGATGATCAGTGTAACAGGTTTGGAAAAGTGAACAAAGTAAGCAGCTTTTTCCAAAATGCCTCCTCTTCTATCAGTAGTATTGCTGTTCCCTCTGGGTGTTGGACAGAAATGAATGATGGGATAGGAACGGATATAAGGAGGAGAACAAAAATAAAAGAGCAGATGCTAAAAGAGAAGATTACTTGGAGTTTTGTGAGAACAGAAAAATCTTATTTCTTTTGGTGATGGTCATTTGGTTTCCACCTCTGAAGTGCTGAAGGCCTCTCATAAAATTCTTGGCAGTAGCCCATGCTGTAACACAGGCACACAATCAGCAGACAATCCACGGGAATGTTTTTATTTTAAATGTATATCTATAACTATGCCCAAAAATGTATTTATAGACTGAAATATTTTAGAAATATCCCCTTGATTTCAAGCTAAATCCTATTAACTTTGTCTGAATGAATAAAAATACTCAAAAGTTCTTTAGTGACTACCAGCTACAGTGTGACTATAGATTCATGGTTGAGTCTAAACTTTTTACATTGCTTAGTGGGCTTCTCTGTGATCATGGAGGTTCAACATTTAATTGTGCATGAGCTGCTTCAGATTTTTTGTGTTTTTTTAGATGGAGGGACAATGTTATGTATATTAATTTTTTTCTGAGAAAGGAGAGAAATTATTGTATTTTTATATTATATTATTACTCATGTAAGTAGATTACCTGAATAATTTTTTGTTGTGTCCAACAGGGACAATTATTCAAATGTTACCTTTCACGTGGGCATCGGTACTTTGGTGTGCTCAGGTGAACACAGTGGCTTTGCAAATATTGTCTTCTCCCTTAATGCAGTCATTTCAACCGCACCGTCGAAAAATGAGGCTGAATAAAATTGTTCTGTAATTTAAAGACTGAATAGCCTGATTAGTGTCAGACTGGGGACAAAGAAAGTTGCTAATGACATTTCTTAAAGAAGAAAAACAGAGAAAGCTCTTTCATGGGTTTAATGTCTATATTTCTGTTCTTTTTTTCCACCTTCATCATTATTATTTTTCTGTTATTCTTCTCCCTTCTGTCCTTCTGTTTTCAGCTTTCTCATTTTCTTTAATATCGGCTCATTACACTGACTAAATAGTATTTGTGTGCCTGCTGAATATGCTAGTTATCTTTAAACACACAGCTGCTTGCACAGAGCAGCTAGAATTTGAGCTGGGCCTTTCAACTACAAACACAGCTAATCATATTTTCTTCACACCTGATCATTTTTTGTACAATGCAAAAGTGCTGCAAAGTCCCTCCATGTTCGTGTTTGGATGTCTCTGAGAGCAAACGGAAGGACTCACAGACTTTAGTCTGTCTCCCAGTTTAATTGTGGTTGGCTGAACATTGTTTTGTGAGGCTCTGCGTTAGATGAATATCGGACTTTTTAAAATTCCTTTTTGTTGAAGAAACTCATAGAATGAATTCATTTGTTTTATCCAACTGAAAGAACAGTGTCATTGCCGATCCTGTTTTTTATATATATAAAACAGTCAAGGTAGAATACCTCCGGCAGCTTTATCTATGAACATAAATGGCAACAGGAGTGTGTATTGCATTCTCTTTAGCGATGATAACATGATAACAGAATAGAATAATCTCACATTCTTCCATAGACATCAGAAAGGACTGTCGGAAACATCCACACAACAGTGAAACTCAAAAGCCAATTTCAAAACCTCGCTATTCGCTGATAATAAACAGCCAGTACTGCTGCTGTCTACTTAAGTCTAAAAAAGGAGACAGGAGCAAGGTCAGAGGTCACAACCTTATCCACAAGTCCAGGCAGCCTGTTGTTATCAGTTGTATCCTGGTATTTCTTAACTCTGATTTGCTTGTCATATTTGAAAATGATGAGGGATACACAGACAGATGTGCATAAATAGCTTTTGGGTAGTTTGTGCTGTCCAATGAAATCAAAGAATTCTGGATTCCCTTCTGGTTCCTCCCCTTGCTTGCTCTGATTTATTAATGTTTCCCTGCAGTGTTGGACACTTTCATTCTTACTTCTAACTTGTTATCTTCGTCTTTTTGAATTTAATTTGCATCCATTTAGAAATACATGAGACGCCATCTCTCGGTAACTCTTTTTTGCTTCTAAGTGATGGGTAAGGCTCATTCCATCATTTTTCTTCCTTATCCAGTAGTGATTAGTCTAGCCAAATAGCTGGAATTAGCAATGTAAAAATCTGCTTATCCTGCCAGCTGGAGCAGATGCTCAAATTAAGCACCAGTGCCAGATTTTCAACTTGCATGAAGCTAAGCTAGAAGGCCAACGCTGAGAAGGGAAAGGGGAGAAAACAAGAAATCGGGTTGAAAAGTGAAAGAAAGAGAATGTGCGTGTGTGAGGGGGAAAGAAACAAAGAAAAGACAGACAGAATATGTGAGAGTGGGGGTAGGGGAGAGGGAGCATGGGAATAAGAAATGGCAAATTCTTTAGTTTCAGCCAATTAGGCTGAGAAGCCACTGGTAATTAACTCTCAAGGGACCCACAGAACAGTCATGCACCTCGTTTACATAATGAGGATGAGAGGGGGCTCTTTTTCTTTCCCCCTGCTTTACTTTGGTTTTTCTGTTTTTGGCCTGTTGAACCAAAGAAAAACAACATGTCCCTCTACTCCTCATAACCGATGTCATACAATCCCAGTGACCCTATATTTGTGTGTTTAGGTATACATATGTACCTTAGATATATACATATACACACTCACACATGCACACACACACATATATATATATATATATATATATATATATTATTATTATATTCATTGGTTATTAAATTCTCTGGCTCTTTATAAGATACTCAAGTTTAACTTTTACTTATTTCCCCCCTGAGATCTCCTAATTTTCTGCATGTAAACCTAAGAGTTGGATCATGTAAATTTATGGTAATCCATTGGATTTTCTCCATCTGCCCTTTGGCCCATTGCAAAACCTATCATTTCCTCCTTCAGTAAGAGAGATGATGGACTCATACTTAAGTCCAGCAGGCCTTTGTCTCTCTAATTAGTGAGAATAAGAATGGTGCCCAGTATTGTCAGTTGCATTTCTGGTTCCCAATAGTTCAATCGGAATCTCCTATTTTCAATACACTGAGTTCACCAAATGTATTTCTGAAATTGCAACAATGAATAGGTGTAATCTCTTAAAATGTTTGAACATATACAAAGTAATAAATTATATAAGGCAAAACAATTTTGGAAGCTAGTATTTTATATGACATCCTATATTCTTCAACAAGGCCCGAAGCTTCTCTAATAAGCTTCAGAAATTGTACTCCCGGCTTCATGGAGGACATTCCAAGGCTCTCCATTCAATGTTGTCTGTATTTTGTTTTGGTCTTTGTCAAGATGACATTCAGAAGGACTTCCTGACAGCCACCCTCTGATGAGGCTTCTGCAAAGAGTGGACAGATTAACTCAAGGGCCAGATGCATCCCTCAGGATTTATGGCAGGTTTTTGTTGGATTATTTTCCTATTTTTGAAGGAGATGACTTTAAGATATTGTTCATCCACTTGTTTTAAGGCCTAACTTTCGTCACTATAAATTGTCCCATTTGCCCGACACTGCCGATATTCTAGTCTGCAAACATTACTGTGAAGTGTCTCAAACATCACCCTCACTCACAGTAAATCTTTGTACAGTGCAACTGTCAGCCAGGCAAAAGCAACCGGCGCCACTAGAGCAGAAAAGTTTTATTATAAAGGTTTATTTCAGGCATTCTAGTCTTTGTGAACTCTTTTAAACTTAAAAAAAAAACAATTAGCTTCCTTTTCATTTTTCTCGTACGAGGTTGAATGTAGCTTAGAGGTAGAGTGAATGTAACGTAACATGAAGAAATTCATATCTTCAGGATGTATGTTTTTCCATTCACTGCCTCATTGCTTTCTCCTTTGATGGTGGAGTTGGTATAAAAGCTTTAAGTTCACTTCCTCTTTTATTAAAGGAGGTCTAATTTAATTAGCTTGCTCTGCATGAGCCTTCTATCAGGACCTTCTTTTTTTCCAAACCCAAGGTTTCTGATGCTCTGAGGAAGAGAAGAGGAGAAAAAAGAGAAACTGTCTGCCAGTCTCCAAGGAGAAAGTGTCCTTTTAATCAGACTTCTGCTAAGATCCCATTAGGATCTCCTGTGAGAGAAGGAGGGCAACACAGACAGATGGACAGACGTACATAGAAAAAAAAGAAAAGACTTGCTAGTGTGTGCAACATTAAGGGTACAAAGAGCTTATAAGGAAGCCTCCATCACGCAGCGTTGAGAATATGGCCTCAACAAAAGAGAAGCAACATAGTTTCAACTTGTGTGGACATTGACTAATTTTAGAGTCAGATGTTAGGATACTAAGGCCGATCGGAACTGAGAGGCCGTGCTTTGGTTAAAGAAAGAAGCGGCCTGATTTTGTCAGTTTGTGGGCAGCTATTAGAATGCATGGCCTCATGACTGTCAAACTAGGACAAAGTAATGAACTTCCTGAAGGGTTATACAGACGCTCCTGACCTTCTTTACATGATGCTGTTAGTGATGCTGTATCAGGTGACAGATCTACATTTTTAACATGTCTTTTTTTTCATTGATAATTTAAAGATCTATCAGACAGAATACATTTTTGTCAGAGAAAATCTTTAATGCAATGAGTAAAAATATATATATAAAAGGTTTGTTTTGTATTTCTGAAACCCGCTGCGTTATTGTGTGGCATTTTTTGATAAAGGATCCTAAAATACTTTTATAAAGAAACAAACTGTACTTATGAAACATGATCTCTTTCCATCCCCTGTAGAACTGGTAAACAATCATCTCATTTGCATTTTTTTAAAAGTAAAAATGCATTCAGATTCTTGTTTGTCATGAACAGAGGTAGAGTAAATCCTGCGAGGTTAACAATCACGTTTCTAAGCATTTAGCAGTAAAATGCATGCAGAAATGTCATAAAATCAATAAGTGTTCTGACATTTTTCTCAAGGATAGAACAAAGCACCTTTTTCAACGATGGTATTTAGAGGTCTAATGAATTTTTAGGTCGTTCCAGACAAATTATGTGATTAATTCCGAAAGTGTAACATGTCGTTCAGCTTCATCGGTTATGAAGTAGGAATTAGGATTAGTCATTTAATTTCTTGTCACCGTTTTTTTTTTTTGGGGATCATGCTACAAAGGAGCTAGTTGTGACATGCCAACAAGCAGCTCTGTTAGACGCTTTACAAGGATCATTTCATTTGAAACCTCTCCAAGTAACTGAACACGTTCTACAGGTTTTTAAAAAAATTCATTTCAGTTTGTGTCAAAGTTTAAGCTTGTGTTTCTTTTCAAGTATCTTGTATGTAAGCTCTGGACTGTACACTATTTGGTGTATTTAGGGAAACGATTTGGTAATGCATTAGCAGCAATAATGTATAGATTATATTTTTTTCTTCACATCACGCTTTTTTTCATAACATTCCTTGATTTTTGAACATGCTGGAGACTACTCTGGTCTGTTATACCACATCACACATATCTTGTGTTAACTTTCTTGAATTTTGTAGGCCGTCAATTTTATTGTCTATTAGATACACATATAAGTGGCCAAACGTGAACAGTTTCAGTACAGGAAAAATATGATTTTTTGCTTAGTTCAACGTTTAAAGTAGTCCAAAGCTTCTAAGATTTTATTATGTCAAAATATCTCTTTCAAAACTATGAGAGCCGCTCCGGTAGGAGATGTCCCAAACAAGGAAATGTTTAGAAAAGTGTGCAGTGTTACCTCAGATTAAGTTAGCCCATTCACAAGAGTCAGAGTGGAGTTGTGTAGTGTTATTAGAATAATGAAACACAGAGGTCTAACCACTAAAACAATCTGTGTACAGCAGATTCCTCATTTTCCTCAGTTTGCAAAAATAAATCTGTTCCTCTGCTGTCATGCCGCTGAACCCTCAGTACCATGTGACGACAGTAAAAGCAACAACTCTAGTGTTGTTGGTTAGGCCCAAAAATGTTTTGCTTTGTCTCACCGCAAAAAGCTGCTCTGTGAATGACTTCCTGGCCTTGTCGGCTCTTTGTGTTTTCTTATCAGCATCAGCTCATTGTCAGAGGTCAGTCAAAAAGAATCATCCTTGATCTGTTCAGTTGTATCCACATTGTCAACTCCCAGCTCTGTTAAATGTAAACCTAAAAAAAGTGAAGATGTCAGCAACCTTCCTGTTTCTGTCAAGGTTTAGAGCAGCGCACACTGGATTTTCTTATTGAAAGCAGTTAAAGTGTTGTTATGGGTGGTTCAGTATTGAACTTTGGAAAATGTTTTTGCCTGATTGATTAATTTCATAAAGCAAATTGGAGTAGTGTAACTGTCATCTCGTGGTTATCAACAAATCATTGCAGACACACTGTATTGATCTTGTATATTTTTCTTTTGGTTTATATCTCTGTCTGTCTACCTTCAGTAACTTGACTTTCCCAGCCAAACATTGCCTCTGTTTTCTCTCGTCCCTGCACTTTCACACACCTCTCAGGCCCATGGGCATATGGACATCATTACAACATTTTGTCTTCCTGATGTGCTGTGAATGCTGAGCTGCTCTGCAGGTGGTGTGTTTTTTAAAAAGATGGCAAGGTTGATAGATTACTGTTCTTTATATATATATATATTTCTTTTTTTTTAGACTGTTGATACCTTTTTCTTTTTTTTGGTCACTGATATTTCGAATGATTTTGCCCTTTTTCTGGATTGTTAATATGTGAACATTGCCATGAGTGAAACTTGTGCAAGGTATCATAGCAGATATAAAAACAGGCTAAATTCCATGTCATCAAGAGGAAAATCAAATGAAATTACTTTTATAATATATATCTCTTAAATGTAATATTGCTAATTAAATTATTCTACATTCTACTCAATTGTTCAATTTTTTTCGGGGGGGGGGGGTCGGTGTTTGGGGCGTTGGATAATCATGTTTAATCTGTCATGTGTAATCTATTACATAGTTGTCTATTTTTTATTATTTTACTTTTATTCATAAACATTTTTAACTTTTTGAATTTGTAGTAGATATGCTAGGGAAATGTATTGTATTAATGTGACTAAAACCTACAAAGCTACAAGGCCGAGAATGTTCAGTGTATTCATTTTTTATTAGAAAATCATTTATGGATTTTTACGTTTATTTTTGAATACTTTCACAATGATGATAACAAAAAAGTACAGAACAATGATGAGATTGACAACATTGTTTATAAAGTGCAAGAAGTGCATCAGTTTTGCACATGTTTCAGTTTGATCCAATACAGATAATTTGATGTCTAACACAATCAAATGTTATACATACTCATGCATATGTATGTGTCTGTATAACAATTCTGGCACACCACTTTGTTTCCACATAATGGCTCATTTTCAGAGTGGAAACTATGTCACCCAAAATGAGGCAACATGTTGCAGAAGGAAAGATGTGACCTCAGATGAGGCTGAGGATGATGTCAAGTTAGCAATTGGTGACATAATGTGTAATTCAATGATTAAAAAACAGTATTTCCTGGCTTGTTTAAAATAATTTTCAAATTCATGTTTCGGTTTTGCCTCTTTCGATGTGCCCCACCAATATTGTTATTGATTATTTCAGCCAGCACCTGCTGCATAAACATTAGTTAAGTAGCTTTCTTATTGTTTAGTTAACACATTTATAGCCACACAGCTCGCAGATCTAAAAATTGACAGAGGGAAAGATAAATCTGTCTGCAGCTTTAAAAAGTAATGTAATTCTCTTTATGGGGCAATGCGTCTTCTTGCAGGTAATTTTAAGTCTCTTTTTACTGCACCAAGAATGTTGAAGAAATCATTTATGTAAACGTTTATGTGATTTGATTAGGGTATTTTTTATATAATAGGAGCAGTTAGTTTGAAATATGGCAGTGGGTTTGGAAATATACCCAGGTTGAAACACAAGAATAGACACACACTTGCGCACACCCTCTGGCAATAAGCATATGTATGAATAGTTACTGTGTCTGGCCTGTCACTATATTATCTCACAATATTAGCAATGAAAGAATGAAACCTTATGGGTATTTTTAGCTCAAGTCCTATTTGAATGGAGCAAAGTTTGATATATAAGCTTGTGTGTTATCCATTTGTGAGGTTAACAAAGGTCTCAGAGAACGTGCATAGCAGAGGTGTGTGATCAAGTGACCTGAATCATTGAGAATTACAACCCACCTCATTACCTGCAAGCAGCAGAACATGGAAACAATGAATGTAAAATCAGATTTTCCTGATCACTGGCTCTCATCGTGGAAGAGCACAGCTATCCTGTCGCCCCCAACCTCAGCTGATAAACTGCAAATGTACAACAAAATGTGATAATTTGGAAGCATTTTCATCTCATTTACCCCTCCAGTTCCAGTGACAGACCTCACAAGTAGTTGGCTTGGAAATCACTTATTTTACTTTAAACATGCCATTCTGTTCCTACTTTGTTTTGACTAAATACTGCACAGGCAGTTTGAGAATTGAAATGAGCTTTTTCTACTTTACGCGTGTTCACAAGTTAACACACTCTGATGCACAAGTACAAATACATACTCTGTTTCTCATACCGTTGTTTATTGTGTCCCTTCGTAACTTGCACTCGCTGGAACCGGCAGCAGCTGCCAGCTGACATAAAGCTGCATTAAGAAGTCTCTTCATTGTGCCTTTATAACCACTGTACACATGTGCTCAGCGTTGCCTCATCCTGTCTCGCTAAACGCCTGAGGCAGTGTCGACGAAGGCCTCAGTGCCTTTCACTCAGTGGGCATCCAGAAGTTTTCTGCCAGCTGCATTGCAGAAAAAAAAAACAGGCAAATGAACAGAATAAAGACAGAAAATATTTTACTTTTAGTACTTTTTTTGTCTGTCTCAGGGGAGAACCAAACAAACAAAAGGCTGGGCTCAATACCTATCAATACGTCTTACTTCAACATTTCTTTAATTTATGTTGTCTTTCTGTTCACTCATCATGTGTTGCTTGCTTCAGTTTAAGGTTTAAAAGAAACTGTGTCTGTGTTGATGACAAAAGAGACAAGAAACTCTTAAAGACACAGTGAAAATGAACTATCATTTAATGTGTCCATATCTGATATCTAAAGGCCAACCCCCCCGTCATGTACAATAATCTTTCTCGCAGATTGCCACACCAGCGCATTAGACAGCTTTCATTCCTAATAGCAAGGCATACTAAATAATGGGCTGCGCCGGTCAACAGTTACTATGCCATTTCCTCTATAGCAGGAGCACTCGACAGAATATCTTGAGTTGTTTGTCACCTAGCTTGGGATGCAGTGGCCCTCCTTGAGCACTCAGTCAGCCTCTCCTGGATAAAACTCATTATCCCAGTCTGCTGCTCGTCAGGAAACTCATTATCCCATCCATCAGCAGTGGACTCTCAGACAACGGGATGAATATGCCCTCTCATCGTTTAATTAGATCGCTTTGCCTAGAGTTTGTGGGAGAGAACAACAGCCGCCGACACAGCCATATCAGCCATAATTATCTATCTAATATGACATCTTTCGTTTGACATTTGTTACTGCTGTTGGTTATCATTGACTCTATGTTTGTTGCATATGCATGCATACCCTCTGACAGTTGCTTGCTTGGTAATTGGAGCGTTAGGTGACTTCTGCCAAGTCATTGGTTGTGCTTATTGCAATACAGTTTATGGTCATTTGAAGTTTTAAATATGTGTATTTATATATATGTGTATTTATGTGTAATATGTGTATTTATATATATGTAAAAGGGTTGAATCCCTACAACATCTGAATCATTTGTAAAATTTAAAAAAATCAGCACAGATACACACACTTCTGTTTTATATATATATATATATATATATATATATATACATACATATACTTGAGACAGAATTGTGTGTATATAACTATATATATATATATATATATTTCTGTGATGATTTTTTTAAGTTTTACAAATGATTCAGATGTTGTAGGGATTCAACCCTTTTACATCCTGTATACGTTGTATACATACACTATTTTAAAAGCTATGAAATTATTTTTTTTGCCAAACCTTTTTTTGCCATGACAGAAGATTTTAAAAAGAGAAAAAGTTTTAACAAAAAGTGCATGGACAGCCCTTTATCATAATGAGCCTTCATCTTCATATAATTGTGATTTACTTTTGACTATGCACAAGATTAGACAACTTGAGGCTAGACAGAGCAATCCCCCAATCTGAGCCACACCAGAGCATTGTTTGGTCTTATGCAGGGTTGCATTACGACCCATAATGAACTGTGACTGCAAGTCGTTGGGTAGATGGATAGCCTCTGGTTCCAGAGTCCCATCACCTCCCACCACTTCACTTTCTTCCTTTTCTGTTCTAACCCTCCCATTCATCCATCCTCTGCCAAACGGATGTCCAATGAAAATGGAGGGCCCCTGGACAAGTTGGAGAATAGATTATTGACTGGGACCACAGATTTACACTGGAGCCACGGGGCTAGGCGGCCCCAGCAGAGATAAATGGGACATGTAATTGAGTTTTGTCATTCCGTTGTGTTGGAGAGGCTATGGTCAGTGGCGCACCCATGGTGGTGCTGTCTGGATGGTGGTATTTGTGGGTGGGGGTGAGAGGCGTCAAGGTTTATGAGCCATACAAAGTGGCACTGGAGGGTCAGACAGAGGGCAGTTGGACACTTTAGCTGGATAGATGTCAGGACAATGGAGCAAAAGATGGAAAATGGGAGTGGGAAATGTTTCCTATAGACTTTAAAAGACTATACTAAGGACAGAGGATTACTTCAGGACAGGGCCTGAACTGGAATTCTTGAATTTGATTCAGTGCCCTAAGTTAACCCATCTCAATTTTTCAAAGCTGTTGTCAACTTATTAAACATCTATGGAAGGTTTATATTTAGGTTATTTCTGACTTTGTCACTTACGAAGAGATTAGTAATTCCCCAATTTAGTAAATGTGGAAATAAGTCACCATAAAAATAAATGTGATTGCAATTCTTAGCAAAAATATCAGATTGGTTCGAGAACTGACTACAATACACAATTAGAATATGTACAGATTTATTATGATAACCAAAAGAGATAGTTTTCTGTAAAAAAGTTTAGAGAAATAAGCTAACTTTCACTTGGTTCTTAAAGTAATTTAGGATTCTGTGAGGATGGATTTTTGCTTTACTTGTGTGTGGAATCCAGTCAAGACTTTGTACATTGGGAGAGGTGTGTTGTTACCACAGTAACCGGTACCCTGGCATCAACATGCAGTGTGTGTGTTTGTGTTGTTTGTTCTTCTATGTTCTTGACTCAGGGACATAAATCCCATCTCATTTACTTAGGGTTAGAGAAAAGGCTAGGATTAGGTAAATTGAAACTATGGTTGGAAGAAGACAAAATCTGCAGTAAATTCATGTAAATCAGCAAAATGAGAAGAATGTGAACTTATATGTGTTTAAATGTGACGTAGGCTGTCTCGTTGGTAGTAGAGGGTGAGACTGAGCAAAGCCTGGGTAAAGGATCGAAAGTGGTGCTTTCAGAATAAAAATAAGAATACTCAAGTCCCACAACATAGGCAGCAAGTGCAGAGACATGCATAAAAAGGAACACAAGGATTTAAGACAATGTGTTTTACTTACATATTTAAATGCTGGACAAAAATGGCTGTTTTTTTAAATGTCTGATTTGTTTACTTTTATTTTCTGTTTATTTTTCTAATATGAAATCAGATATGATGTAATACACCTCTACCGGCATTTCTAACTTGGGCACCTGGCATGTGTGTCTGAGCATGTGTGCTGCGGATATGAGCGAAAGGATTATCACTTGGCCTACAGACACCATATGAGCTTATCCAATTTCACCAAAGTACACTTGGATTAAAAGCAACACTGTCAAGTTATAGAAACACAGGCTTTTCTAGAAACGGTCCTGTTTCTGTTTTGCACACAAGCCCTATAGTCTTTCCGATAAGTAACCCACAAGAGCATCTCTACAAATTGTAATACTGAATCAGTCTTATCAGTACTCATTTGAAACCCTCACTAATGATGCACAAAAGTTAAGCACATTGTTGAAGCTAGCATGAGGACTGATGGTAAATTTATGCTATATTAGAAACAAATCCTCTTCTAATATCATCTATCTGGACGGATATTGCATTCTTTTTCTTTTATTCAGCTTTCCCACAGACTGTTAATACACTAAGCAAGATGGATGAAGGCCAGGCTTCGACGCGTGAATGCAAGTCACAACTGTTATTACTCACCTAGAGCCTCAATGGTCTCTCTGTTAGTTTGGAGAGTTCAACATGCAGAATACGGAAGCTTTTCGCTTTACACTAGCATTCTAATATTCCAAAGTGCGACAGATGGCTCCTTTATGCCGTAACATCTTCCACTGAATGGGTCAAGCCACCAGTCCCAATAGCTGATCTTCTCTTCTCTCCATCCAGTGTTTAGCAATCTACTTTATACTTTTTCATCATATTACTGTCTACTTATCAAACCTTCGGAAGAACATTGTTATAAATTCAGATATTTTTTTGCTCTTTATTTGGTAACTTTGTCAACCATTTGCTGCTTGTTGTGGAATTTTGAAAAACATCATATTCCAAAAAGGAAATGCTAAGTTTGCTTTCCGTGGCCATATGAGTCTGTGAATATCCAAACAAGTGTTACACATGAGTGTTACACATTTCCCGTGATTAAAATTAAGTGATGACACGACAGCTTTTTTAAATGAAAAGTTTTCAATGTTTTTAATCCACCAAAGGTCCTTATTGAACATCCTTCTAAAATAATTGCTGTACCCTTTTAAAACTGGTCTCTGATTATAAAAATGCTACATCTGCATCCTTTAAAATCCATTTTAGGAAATTTATCTCCTGAAAACCTTCCATGTGGACTGATTAAAACCTGTTGGAAAGCTTTTATTATGAGCACTCTGACATGATTAGTTGTTCTCAGCTCAAATAAGCAAATTTCCCTCACTCTCCCACCATCCGCTCCATTCAGATGAGACTCTTTGGATCTGTGACTTTTGACATCATTAGAAACACTAAATTCACAGTATGGAAAAGTTCAGGGGAGGTGATGGCTGGTTGTTGTCTTTTTTTTTCTATTCAAGGATGAAAAGAAAAAGGTGCAACCCCCCCCCCCGTCCCACCCACACACACATGCACACACACATCTGGATGTGACAACAAAATTTGTGGAAACAATTGCATGTTGTGATTAAGTTATTTTAATGAATCTACTACATGCATGAATACAAAGCCCAAGTTTTGTTACAGTGGAAAAGTTTGGGAATTCGCTGAGATTGCATGTTCTAACCCTTGTTTTACAGAATCTGTTCATTAGATGGTATTGACCAGCTTCAGACTTGGGTGATTTTTAATGAACTGTGAACTAGGACTACTGAAATTTAAGTCAATACAGAGAAAAATGTAATTAAACACAGTGGCTTTTTATTTGTGAATTGAGCATGGCTGTGCTATGAGACTTTAATACAAACACCCTAACTTGCTGAACTTCCTCACATATTCTTTAATTGTCTTTGTATTCCTTCAACTGTAAATTCATAATTGTCAGGTGTAGGAGCTTCAGAAGTCCAGCATGTGGCTCAAACTTGCACTTAAAGGAAGTGCTAGGTATAGTAAAATAAGTATAGTAGAATAATTATGACATTTTGAGTTGGAATCATTCAGAAGAAACTGTCACAACTAATAATTTAATCCCCCCCTTCCTTTTTTTTTAGTCTCAAAATTTTATTCTCCTCACGTTTTAAATCAGAAGAACTTAACTGGAAGCAAGCATTTCAGTTTTCGAAGTGAAATTACCTCATCCTGCTTTTTTCCCCCAGAATCTACGCCTGGCCCAAAAGCCATAAGTGCTACAAATATGCTTTAACATTTCCTGTTCATCGCACGGTCTTACTTATTTTCTTCCCTCTTGTCTAACGGACCTCGTTTGGCAGAGTATGAAGCACGATGTTCTCTAGCAGGCGTTTGTAGTCCACTTCCTCACTAAAAGGACCAAATTGGTCTTGGATTAAAGTCCTCTTGTCTGTGTCTCATTTTCTTTTCTACTACCTGGCTCATGTCTTGTTGCTTACTCAACCACGTAGGCTGCCTTGATTTCTTATCTTTCTCTTTGGGTTGACAGGTGCTGCTGCCGCGCACCCTCTGGGCACATGCACAGGACAATTTATTAATGGAGCCAGTGACCACTTATACATGTGTATGATACTGGAAACATAAAGGCTCAGCCAATAATAAATGACAAATATACGGTAGATGCATTCAACAGCTAATTGATTTATTAAAACGGGGATGGTTCAGTTTTATTGATTACATTTTCCGTTAGGTGACACACAAGAGAAGGCTAAGAAGAATGCCAACTGTTGTCGGTTCTCATCGGATTTGGATTCTTGGATGAAGACTAAACCCATCTGGTGAAATTATGCCAGTGGACAAATGATGCCAGGGCAAAGATTAGCCTAACTGATGTCTTCCTTGGCTTGGCCAGCCAGAATGTCCATTAGATTAACACCATTCATGATGACAATCTGGCCACAGATCCTCGAGGTTTTACAGACTGTTAAGTGGCCGCGTAGATCGACAGCACAGTAAAGACACTGTCATAACATGATGGAGGAGGAGAAACACTCATCCCTCACTTTATTGCATCTAAAGATTTATGTATCCATCTGAAACTTAAAAAAGCCAAAGCACAGAAGCATTATAATCCTGCTTTTTCTTACAAGTACACCCTATAAGATAACTAATTATTAAGATAAAATAAAGATTGATCTTGTTTCAAGCACACTAGCCCTTGTCAGCCAACAGGTCCTGCAGCCCATTTTCTCCTCAGAGAGAACAGAGGCAGAAGGGAAGACGTCATAATGATTTTAACAGATTCCAGCTGAGTCGAGAATGGGTTTAGTTCATAATTCTGGATTGAGCCTGACACAAATCTCTGTTTGCGTTTTGTGCCCAGCTCTCCTGAAGTACAGAGGGGTGCATTTTCTGCATGAGTACGCCAACTACAGTGGCTAGGGCTGACATGGATCTCAGTGTCTCTTATACTGGCACTAACAACCTGTTCCTCTGTGCTGCTAAGTAAGAACCGATGGCGTATCTCTGGCACATCTGCCTGTGTAAATCCCTTGTCAGTAGATCCATCTCAATCTTGCGGATAATGCGAGACTTTTCCTGGTTTCATTTCTCACTTTATCACTCAAGTATAGATTTGATTTAGTGAGCATTAAATGCGTGCCAGATATAATACGTTTGTCAGGATGTGGGAAACATCAGTGTCCTTCACAAAGAAAAAATTGTTAGACATGCTGGACTTTTTCAGTCCTTTTTGGAAAGTTTGGCTGATTTATAAGTGTATACAGCATATTTGGGCCAAAGCTGATTCCATGTTCCCTTATTAGATTAGATGGAGGAGAGTCTGTTCCCACTTAGTGTTGGAGATGCGTATTTATGCAGCTGAGAGGAATTAATCATCAGAATATATTCTTAAATCTGTCCAAAATGCCACAGTAATTGTTCATCTCTTATAATTAAGTATTTTGACGATCAGTTTTACAGTTTTCAGTGGTAGATCCTGTGGTTCTGTAGGTTTTGAGATGGGGATTTCAAATTACTGCTTACCCCAGACTCAATCTTCTTGTGTTCTTTGAGTCATTAGCAGTTTTACTGTCCTGCTGAGGGAGGCTGCTACTATTGGAGAAGTGCTGTTACCATGTGGAGGGTGTGATTGGTTTACAAAGATGCTTAATTAAGTGGCAAGTGTCAAAGTAACAGCCATCTTAATGCCAGTGTGAAGGTTTTGCCAGTAGAACATTTAACGTTATGGCTTGGTGTTTAAATCGACTCTAGTGTTTTCATGTCTGGTTAGAATGAGCACAACAATTCAGCATGGTCTCTTTGCTCAAACGCTCAGTTTTCCCACTTTGGGCATGTATGCATCAATCTAAGTCCGGTGTCATTCTCACTGATGCATGTCTCTGACTTATGCCCATTGCATGTTAACTTGCAATAATATACATCACAACAGTGAAAATGTATGCAAGAATTCAATTGCCTATCGCTTCACTTTAACCTTCTTATTATGTTTGACAATTTGACACACTAGAGGGATATTTAAAACGGCAATATTATAGTCCTGGCTTATTCAGTTATTTCAAACCACTCTTATATGTTACAGAATTGATGTACACCTACTGAAGATATCTTTTGGGCTTAACCATGCACTTAATAGCAAATGTGTGAAGTCAGAAGGAACCTTAAAAGTTGTAATTTGTGTCATTTCTGTCAAACTTTAAGATAGGAGATTGCTTAAAATGGAGGACTATAGTGGGCTAAGTATGAGGAGAATTACCAACAAAAAATGTGACAATATCATCTTAGAGACTGCATCATAGAAAGATCTCATAGAACCAATCATGTGAAGAAGACGGGGGTGGATGAATAGTTTAATGCATTTGGCATGTGAAACTAATATTAATCAATGTTTGAATGGCAATTACTTAACACTCAACTCCGACTGGACCGGATTGTTAATCATTGCAACAAATCACAGAATTCCTCAGATGAAGTAGTTCATTAGGGAGACTCTAGGCAGTTTTTTAAGGAATTTAAGTGTCACTTTAGGTTCGGCATTGTCCTTAGGGCAGCACTGTAATGATCCAAACAGAAATGGCTTCTTTCTAGAGATGATTAACCAAGCTTTCACTTACTGTCTTTTTATCTGTTTTAATAAGAAAGACCTTGACTGTTTACAGGCTGTACAGAATGCAGCTGTACGACTTTTAACTTATACCCTGAAAAGAGCTCTAGTCAGTCCAGTTTCAGCATTGGCCTCCAGTCCATTTTAGAATTGAGTGTAAAATGCTTGTCCATACTTATAGAGCCCCCACATATGTCTCTGTTCTGATTTATTACCATACACCTGCCATACTTTGAGACAATTTCTGACTTTGAGAAAGTCAGAGATTGTTGGTTCTTCCGCACACATGCAACACTAATTTACATTTAATCATGTTTATATTGCAATATATGTGGCATCTTGTTCCACTTAGAGCCGACAAATGTATTGTGTCAGTAATTTGTCCTCATTGTGTGTTTGCCATCAGTCTGACATTGGCTTTAAATAAACTATTGTAATACTCAGATTGTTTGTTTCTATCTGAGGAGTGTCTGACCTGGATGGTTACTGTCTTCCATCATATTTGCTCTTTTCTTGCATCATTATGTATGTACAGAGTAAAATGACGTAAGATATGGTCTGATAATCTGCTCTGCAGTCTTGGTGACTCTCTGGGGAGCCCTCTTCTTTGCCTGGGTGATGTTTCCATACCAGACAGTGATGCCCATATTGAAGATGCTCTCCACCAGTCCTTTGTTGGCTGGAGTGAGGGGGCGCCCACTCCCTCCAGCCTTCCTGAGTGCCTGATGAAATAAAGGCGCTGCTGGGCCTTTTTAACTGTGGCTGTGGTGTTTACAGTCCAGGTCAGGGTGGATGTCAGATGCAAGCCAAGAGACTTGTGGATGTCAGCTACGTCACCTCAGTCCTATTGATGTATAGAGACTGCAGAGAGGGGTTTAGTTTCCGAAAATGTATTATTGGTTCACAAGTTTTGCCTCTGTTGAGGCTCTCCATACAGCACAATAGCAGGTCCCTGTAGACTGACTCGCCACTGCCTTTTATTAAACCCAAAATGGTCATGTTGGTGATGTTGGGTGGAGACATGCATATGTACAATCGTGGATGTACACAAATTCTAATGTTTTCAAATATAAATGTGGTTGTTTTATTTTCTCATATCTGTCAAAGTCAAAGTCTGTCAAAAAAATGGAGCGGAGGTTTCATCTGGAGGTGTTTTCATGTATCATTGCAGAGAACACAGACTAACAAGGTGTTTTGTAGTTTGAATTAAATCATTTGTTGATACTAAGATCTCTGCGTCTGTTTGTTTGTGAATCCTTTTGGGAAAACAGGAATAACCACAATCGTTCTGATGCTCTCGTGAATCTAGATACAATCTCTCGCCATCAGATTCAAAGCTTTCTCTCTCTCTCTCCGAGCACTCCATGAATGTGGTTTGTAATCTGTCTCAGGGGAAGCCGGAGGAGTTTGCACAAAACCCCATCTGTTTAGCTCACAAGTAAACCTGATGAATGGGATTTACTGGTGTCTCATGCTTACTGATCTATACGAGGGAGCGAAAGTAGAGTTGTAGAGTAAGCTAAGGCACAAGTGTGGAAAGGAAAACAACTGGTTTCTTTGCATCTGTATTAGATCTATTGAGTAAAGGTGCAGACTTTGTTGTGGAAAGTGATATTTCACTTGGCTATTCCATGCACAGGCATGCCATCTCTAAATGAGTTGGATGTTTGCATCTTAAATTGACAGCTTCATGCAGAAGTGTTGCTACAGCCAGGATGGGTTTAATATGCACATCCTCCCCAGGCTTGGCAATTAATATTTGAAGCTTTGCCTGTCAGATTTGAAAGTAATATTGAATAAAAATGTTGTCCTCTTGGCTTTGTTATTTTATTTACAACAATGGAAGGTGCAATTCTGCTCAGATTGTTACAGGTTTTAATTACCAGACATATTGGGTAGCCTCTGTCTTAAGATCATCTTTGATTGGATGATGCAAAAGTATGAATGTGGATCATCACAGGTCCTTTTTATAACCATAGAAAAAGGAATGGAATTTCAAAATGCAAAGTTTTCTTTTTGGGGTATATCGTACTTTACATATACAGTATATAATGATTGTATCTACAATGTCAGCATGGGATGGCCCAATGAGTACAGGGATTTGTTACCACTCCATGGCATGCTTTATTTAGGACACTGCTACATATTTCATATTTTGAACCTAATTAGGCTTTGAGCTGGTCAAAGAGCGGAGAAGAAGATGAATGTAAAATTCAGAAAATTCAAATATCCAAATATCGGTGCACATTCACAACACAAACCCATGCATCTTCATCACTTCTTGTTTAAATGTGGACAGAATGACAATTTTGGCATCTTAGTGTAAGATTCTCCAATGATATCTTTGCCTTGGTTTGTTACAGATTACTTTCTTGGATTCAGATCACGGAATCTTCCCAGTCCTTCAAGCTGTGGACACCAACTGATTTGTTTGGTTTGGGGACACTGAGCAGGATTTCATTTGGTTAAAAAAACAATCGGTCCAATGTGAGCTACAGGGGGGCTGATAGATTATCCTAAAGTGTCTCTGAAGCAGCTGTCGAGTAATTTTTTCAAGTTCATTCCTTATCTTTTAGAGTGGTCTAAATATAGTAATCAGAAATACCTGCAGCCTAAGTATTGTCTGTTAATGTTCGTAAATTTTGAGCAATTATTTTTTCCCCTGAGAAAAACAGTTAAAGTAAGTTAAGTGTCTATAGTCACTCATTTTTTTTCTTTTGGACTTGTATTTCCTGTATTACTCAATGAGTAAGCCTCAGTTCCCCTTTAGTATGCACAATTATATGATGCCATACACATCAGGTAAATTTAAAAATGTATCATAACTGATAAAGTCTGTTTTTCATGTTTGAATAAATTTTGAATATGTTGGTTCAGAACAATTCCCTGTAAAGTTATCCATTTAGCAGATGATATTACAGATGGCAAGGAGAGTAAGATGGTTTGGTAAGTGTGCATTTGGAAAACCTGTGCAGCCCACCAGGCTTTGGCCACAACACCAGCACAGTCTGTGACCAAGTTCCCCGAGGAGACAAATCCCATTGAGCGCTCAGTGTGCTCTCAGTTGTCTCTGGCAACAAAACGTTGTGTGAATGTGTATGTGTTCGCCTTGCCAGCGAGGGTGTGTGTCAAAGCAGCAGTATTAATAGCACAATACTCAGTGATCAGCTTTTCACCGCAGAAATGGTGATGAACGGACATGCACACGCACACCAGCGTCTTCCCCTGACAGCTGCCTGTGTCCCTAACGTGTTTATAGCCCTAAACACTTGAAGGTACACAAACTCACAGACCCCCTCAGCGACTTTCTGTTTTTTTATTTTTCATCCGTGATTTCTCCTCAACCTTCACAGTTATCAAAGCCTATATTGCTTCTGCTCCATTGTTAAGGGCAAGGTGATTTGTCACGATTTGTGCGGACATAGAAATTCCTTTTCCTCAGCGGATAGGATGTCTAGACAATGTGCTCTGCTGTGCGAGTATTCGTACAGCTGGGGCAGCCTTTATTTCTTTCAGAAACTCTTTTACTATGAAAGCAGCCAATACTGTAAACCCCGGAGGTTTCTAAATGTATCATGTTAAGATGAAGTACTGCATTCTTTTACAGGAGGATTTATATTAAGACTTATACCTAAAAGGTTTACATAACAAATCAAAGACCACTGTTGAAGGATCCTTTTTTAAATATTGTTATATACGCAACATTTAAAAAAAAAAAGTTAAATATGATCACATTTATAACGTCAGTAGCTCTAATTTCATGTTCTACACATTTTTATTGAAACATGTTTACTTACCCCCACTTGAACAAAATTTCCTAGACATGAATATAGATACTGCATCAAATATCGTCTTTCTTTTTTCATTCCAGGCCTGTAGATGACAGCGTCTACATTGGGAACCTAAAAATTTAAAAAGTGAAAGAAATACATAGATTTAGCAAAATATGGATATGTTTTAGTTTGGACAGAGACTTTGTTTCAAACTTAACTAATTATTCCTAAACTCCCCTCTCCCAGTTGTACAGCAAAAAGTATTTCACCAGGTTGCACTCTGAGTAGAAGTCCAAATCCCATCTGTGAGGGCCGCTGTCTTGCAGGTTTTATATGCACCATTAGCAGACATGTTTTAGCAGGTGTAACTGTTTTTTGAAAAGCCTGAATATAAGAACTGATTCTGGAAAATTGGAAGTCAGCAGAGTGTGACTGAATACATAGGTTCTCTGCTTTGATTGGCATGTTTTCAGTGCAAATGGTATTAGCATAAGACGTTACATGAAAAAGATGACTGCTTAGATAAGCCTTTTTTTCTTTTCATTCTGTCTATTCCATTCTTGGTTGTGTCACAATTTCCATGCGTGCGTTGTTTGCACAGAGAGGGTGTGCTATATGATGTTTACAATAAGTCAGACCAATTCTATCCAACCTGTTTATTTTAGACACAGCTCCGACATGGAAGAAATCCTGATAAGAATGTTTAAAAAACTCACCTCCACATTGTTGAAGGTCTGAATATTAAGCTAATTTCAAACTATTTAAATGGGATGTCACCCCTTTTTTTGAGTATCCAGATCAATCACCTTTTAAAAAATCAGAAAATAAAGAAAACACCAATGCATGTTAGACGAATAACACAAGCAGGAGAGACTCTGAATGACATTCACGTCTGTTTACCTTCAAAATGTTGAAGAAATTAGCACAGATTACACAATCCGATGTATTAAAAAATAAAAAATAAATAAGGCTGTACGTTTGTCCCAGATCAGATTTACGTATATCAATGTAGACACAACATACTTGTGCAAAGTTTTGAAAACTTTCCATGCACTCCATGGCAAAATATACATTATGGAAATAATACTGTGGCAACTATACTTAGGAGGACTGAAAAAAGTTAAAGTGGCTGCTGGCTATGCTGCAAAATAAGCAGACTTTGCCATATCTACAGCATAACATAGAGTTGGTATAGAATAATCTTTACACAGATGACCACTGTCAGTCATATGGTCACATGAATATATGGAAAACAAATCTGCACCAGGTCAGTTGAAGTGCTGAATGTTAAATTGTTGGAAAAGCAGAGAGTTTTGGGGAATTGTGCCAACGTGGAATTAACTCAACACACCTGACACATGAGCAGATGCTGAATTGCCTTTTCACAAAGTTAGCCTTTATGCCATAATGAAGAATATTTTTCATACAGAAGGATTACTGCTGGGATTCGCAGTCGCAGTATTGTTGTTGTATGGCTCAATGGCACCCCTATGACTCCAAGACACTGCATGTTCTACACCATGATCTAATGCTTCACACCCGCTCAATCTACTCCCTGCATGATTCCACTTTTTCTTGTACATACATGAATTTGTGGGTGTGTGTGTTCATGCGTGCGGGCATAAGTGCACACATCTGAGTTACGCAGTGAATCAATATCAGTCTCTGCATGACAGCACAGAACACAATAGAGGTTAAGTGAATTAACATTCTTTGTTTCTGTACCTCTCTGTGAAATGTCCCTATCAATAAATCAATGTTGAACTGTGTGTTCAATCCCATTCTACTTTTTTCTTTTCCTTTTTGTATTTGAAACACTATTAGAAGCTGTTTAAAAGGTGCTGGTTCATAAATCCTGCATAAATGTAAGTACGGAAATGCCTGGCTTTGGTGATGTTTGTAGCCTATGAAAAGCCTCAGAAAAGCTTTACTTCATCTATAGTGGGGAATGAAAGATGAGAGATTGTTTAACAATCTAACACTACTGAGAATTCAATTGAAAGCAAATACTGCTAATTTTACTAAAATGTGTATTGTCATGGCTGTGGAGTGAAATCGTCTCATTTCACTAATTTCACTATTTTACGTGTTTACATGTAATTAAAATCAGGGTATACAATACTGAACAGTCTCTCAATATATTTCAAACACAAGTTTCAATTTACAATAATAACAATTTTTTACTTCTCTCCAGCACAAGCACTTTTCCTTTTACCTGCTGTCAGGTGACCAGATATCCCGATAGTACAAGAAAAAGGCAAAGTAATATGTACTACGTATATGTATGTATCTCATATGTGTGTATGTATATAAATGAATAGATGTATCTACATATATCATGAAGAGTAGCAATAACTTGGCGGAAGGCACATCTTGTTTTAGTGTGTGTATCTGGATTTCTAACCTTTGCTGTGATCTCCCTGAAGTCTCGGCTTAATAGGTGGTGTGCCTAGATTGATTGAGTTGTAGGGTTTCACTTTTAAATGCCACACCTTACCCCAGACACAACAAATGGATAACCTTTCTGATGGTTAATCTTTGTAAGGATTGCAGATTATTGACTCGCAGGACAAACTGCTAATGATTCACAAGGCCAGGTTCGTTTTTCTGGAGAAAACAGCAGCGAGAAGTTCCACTTGTTTGATCCTTTGTCAATTGATTTTGTCATGAACTGCAGTGTTTAAAGTTGCTGTACAATATCTACATAAAATGTAGATATTGTACAGATCAGAAACGTGTCGGCTTTACAGCTCATCTAACTTGTTTGTTGCATTTTAGATTTTTGGATTTAAGGCCATGTCCTGTGGACATGGATAAAAGAATCACAGATTCGTTTCAGGAAAATGGACATGAGCTGGTACACTGAAAAGCTTAGTGTTTGTATAAAACATGTCATAAAACGTGTAATCAGTAAGTTTAAGCTTAAGTGAAAAGTTAGTTTGTATTTAACTTAGAATTGTTAGTGCATGTTGTTAGATGGATGTAGTTGCGATCTCTTTGTAGTTACAGGAGTTACGGTTTTATGACTCTGGATCATATTTTTACATTTGGAGACACAAAATGCCTACTGGAGATACTTTTCTTCCTTTGGAACACACAAAAAATTGACACAAAACATCTTTTACTACACTTCTAAGCAGGATAAGGTCAGTGGTTCCCTCCAAATTTCCCTCCGCGTTTCCTTTCATCTTTTGGGTAGCTGTTACACTTAACTGCCTTAACAGCTTTGCTCTGCCAAACAAACTAACATCAGCAGATTTCCTGTCCCCTGTACGTGTACGCCAAGATGAAATGAATGCTTCTCTCTCAAATATTTTTTTCAGCAGTCCACATAGAAACAAAAGACAAATAAAACCCATCTGCAGTGTGCATAGCTTTGGCGTGGAAAAATGAACAAACTCAAGTGTCTAATTTGTCAGTTTGTTTATTACTTTTATTCACAGACAAAGCAGTTGTCAGGGTCTTTACTTAAAAAATTGATTTGTATTTAAAAAAATAGGTGAAAAGTCCATTTTGATTAACTAGTCATGTTCACAATTGTTACACCACCCTTCCTCTATTCATGTAGAAACTTTACATGGCTGCTCTGTCCTGTTCTTTCTAAAATGGTGTGTGAAAGTGTTCAGACATCTGTATTTGGAGTTGGGTTCTCCTCATCATGGCGTACCAACCATTTTGGGTGGCAGCCAGTCCCACCAAAAATGTACTCCCAGTACTCCCAGTGATTTGTTTAAACCCTCTTAGATTCTTCCATTATGTCGTTGTGTTGCTCTTTAAGATGCACAGGTACATTAATGACACATGGTGCTTTGTTTATGTTCTGACCTGACATTATGGTCAAAGTTGCACTGAAAGCTGCATTATTTGTGAATCCAGAGTAAATTTTTCCCCTGCTCAATCAGGTTCATTTTATTTGGTCAATCCCAGCTGCCATTGGATGCGAAGGAGGGTACACTTTTGCATGGGTCACCATTCCCTCTCATGGCCCAGAGTAAAGAGAGAGACTTAAAGGAAAGGTTAGGTAGCATTTCTTGACAGATTAAAGGGCTGTGGGACTGAAGACCCATAATTGTTGGATTGAAAAAAAGACACCTTTCTGTACTTTTTCCCCTGCCCCCTATCTCATCCAACATTTTCCCTGATGTCTCTTGTTCTAAAGCAGTCTCGGCGCTGTGCTGTCAGATGAAAAAGCCTCATCTGCTTGACACCAGTCAGCAAACATCTGATTTAATGTAAATATCACAAGCCAATATTAAACATTTAATAAAGGGTAGCTTGAGGTTTGTAAATCCCTACACTGCGGTAATGTTAAACGTGAAATTGGAAAATGTGTTTTACCAGTAATGTGGGTACTTTTTGTCTGAAATCAATAGGTGTGTCATTTCTTTCAAGGTAGAAAAGAAAAGTTCAAAACATCTTCTGTAAAAAAGCCATAAGACATGACACAGATCCAAGTTTAAGATGCCGAATGAATAAGTATAAACCTCAAGTACTAGAAGTATACCAAGAATAAAAATGCAAACTGCAGGGAACAAAAATATGCAGAGTTGAATAATGAAGCTGAAATGAGTTTTGCTAAATGCCAAATACACACAAGAAATTGCACCTGTGAATTAATTAAATATGGCAACTTTGGTGTACAACTGAAAATAAAAACAAAGAATGGAGATTAACTTAACATCAACATTCTTAACTCAGAATCACATGTTTTGTATGCATGAAAATGAAAACTATGAAAACAACTCTATATTTTATAGGAAATAGTTTGCGAGGAGAGAAACTAAATCGATGTAAGTTTCTGAAAATTACACTGAACTGTTAATTTCCGAGAGGCTATCACAGATTGATGAGTTCGTCATTCTTAAACAAAGTCTATGTAGCACTACAGGGGAAGATAGATTCCTAATAAACCTTAAGTTGACAGTTTTTATTATACACCTCTTGATATTTTTTTCTATTGATTAGTAATACCTAGCATTCAACATTATAATATTATTATTGTAGGACAAGCATAAATATACGTCATTGCCATGTTTATAAAATGTGGTAATGTAAAACTATTTTCTCTAATCTTGTATTTCATAGCCCTTAATATCCGATGGGTTGGCTTTGACAATAGTGCATCTTTGGATCAGGGGCATTGGGATCTAAATTCTATCTATATGGAGGTGAATGTAGTTTTCTAGAATGCTCAAAGCAGGATAAAGACAACAAAACTAGTGTCCTTAGTATGAGGGACTCTTTTTTGCAGGGAAAACATAGAAAAACAACCAGAGATACTCAAAACCCCATTTCTAACATATTTGCTTTTCATCTGAAGGCCCTTGTGCTATTCACGTCATATCTTGCTTTCCCGTTTTGCCTCATCAGCTGTCTGGAGGTTATTGTTTCTGATGTCCATGAAAATGGTGGAGGCTCTTCTGTTGCACACTTTCCTTGGTCCTTTTTCTTGATGATTCTTTTCAGTTTTATTTTAAGATATACACAACTTTCGAGAGAATATGTGGGCCTGTTAACTCTGCTGTATCACTAATGAAGATGCAACCCTCAATTCTAATTCAAAAACACAAATCCCTTTGAATAATGAATGAATTAGCATCGGTGACCTGATTTTTATTCCCTGTTTGTGCATACTGTTTCTATATGTTTGTAATACAGCGTAAAACGCTACATCTTTGACTTGGTCTGTTGTCATCTTCGACTGATTTTTTTTAATCACATATAAATTACAATGTTTTTTACCAATTTTCTTTGGCTTTGAACTTCAAAACACCTCAATCTCCATTTTAACTTTTGATTTTGGTTTATCAAGACCTATTTGTACTTGTACGCCATGATCAAAGGATTAGTTTTTTCTCTTGGATGCTTTTATTTTAAGATGCAAAACATCCCAACGAATCTGTTCAGAACGGCAATATATTAGGGCTGCAATACACTTAAAGATTTTGATTGGAGATATGGTCTCTGTCATCAACAAGATGTGACTACCTTAGACTGTTTTTTGTTCGCCAATATCAGACAATTGATGGCTACATTTTCAAAGCGGCTTTCATCATCAAAACTGTGATGGACCTAGCGGACATGTTCTGAATCGAACATAACGTAACTCCATACATGCATTTAATAATTGATCTCAAAAAGACTTTACACTGGTGAAGGTCAAACACTAGTTTGATTTATTTTTTAACATATTACAACAACTGCATTTTCTTCAGCCATCAGGGGACTTGATTGTACAGTATTCTCCTTTATGATTTTCAAAGAAATTGTTAGACAAAAAAAAAACTTTCTCAGAGGAATCAGCCATCTGTAGGACACTGGGATCACCAAACCACCCAAGTTGTAGACAAAAAAAACCTTATGTCTGCAGGAGTCTGAGAAACCTACCAAACCCAAGTTGGGTTGCGATTCTATGTTTTTTAACATTCTTTATCTTCCTCTCCCTCTAAATCATTATGTCTACCTTTCTCCAACATTAATCCTTCCTCCTCTGTAAACCTTTTATTTTTTCAGCCTGCTCACCTTTTATTGCTATTCATTTCAACACCCCCTTCATGTTTGTTCATGTACAGACCTGCTCTGTTATTTCTCTTCATCTCGCCATCTCTTTTTCTCCACATATGTCCTCTTTCTACCCCCCTTCCTGTCTCGGCTTCCTCTCTGAAAAGTGTGGTAACACCCGACTTTGCCAGTCCCATGAAGTCAGCCAGGGCTATCTTGATCTTTCTTTATCAGCATCATATGACACCGCCTCCTTTTCTACGGTCTAACGTCTACACTGACTGAAAGGCTGTGAACCTCTGCCCTGAGTCTCGAAACACGAATAATTACATATGATTAATTTCTAAGCATTATTTGATTTCAGAGTGGGATGTATTATATGAGCTTATACTTTGGAGTAATAGTTTTTCATCTTATTTCAATATTTTCCTTAAATTTCTGCTTTGATCACCTGACTTGATTATATATTTTAATTTTTAAAGCATGTTGTATATCCTAATTTGTATTTTTGGGTACATGTAGTGTTTTTCAAGCCATTTTACTTGTTTATCTTACCAGCTTGAAGCTGCCATGTTCAAAGGCGTGTGAGATGAAGAGCAAAAAGAAACTTAATATACCTTGTAGTACTACAAAAGTCCTGGTTCCATTTACATCTTTTAACAACATTGTTTCTGTCTAAAGTTGAATACATGTTAGGTAGGTATACCTAATCTTGCAAATTGATTAAGGAACTCAAAATGCAAAAAATAACTTTCTTTATCTTCCACCAATGCAAGCTTAAATAGCTTAAACTGTTGACCATAGCACAGACTTCACATTGTTTTCAGCTTCATGTAATCATTAATTTATTTCTGAGGTTCTTTTAATTAATTTCTGTTTATACCATAAATGCCCTGCTGATCATGTTAGACATGTCATTGTGTAGATTATCAATTGGGAATAAAACTGATATTGATTTCAATAACTTAAAATGGAAAAGTAAACAAACAAGAATTCAGAAGCATGCCTTTTCTTTTTAGCATATCTGACAAAGTTATTTTCAGTTCGTCCTGTTAGACTGTCATACGTTATGAAAATGGTAATGTTTAGCACTTGAGGCAGTAAATGAAAAAAAAGAGGTGATAAAGATACTTTGCTACAAGGTTAACATAAGCACAAACAAAGCAACAAGGGGCAGGAACCCCAATGGAGATAAAGGTTGGAGGTGGAGATGAAAGCAACACAGTGGGAGGTTACCAGCTATCAGAGCTTAAGAAAGGTGCAATGCAGAGGTCAAATTTAATTCAATGTAAAATATTTTCAATTCATAAAACTAGAACATGTTGTATTGCAAGACTTTCTAGTAGATAGCATTCATATATATATAATCATAGGTATCAGTTTGACATCATATTTGCCACATTAGTTATCTATTTCTGTGAATATTACAGAATTGATTCTGGTTGAAAATTTGTTTGCAAACTGACTTTTCATTTGATTTATACAAAAGTTGTTACCATCACCATTGATGTGCCTGTCAGAATCTCCGACTGCATGTACATGTGTACCACACTTTTGGAGTCACTGCCTTGGGATTTGTTGACCTGTTTGAGGTCTGTCAGCAGGACGAGCAGTCACAAAGTGTTTGGTTATGGCCTCCTAAATCTCGTACGGGCGTATAATGACTGCCCATTGTGAGCTAATTACGGATGCTCACTGACTATAATGCTGCCAGTGGCTAAAGAATTGTGAAGGCCACAGAAATAAACCTTTCAACCTCAGCTCCCTTTACATGGTCAAACACTCAAGGCTCATGAACATGCCCCATCAACACTTTCCCGCTCTACATACAGCCTAAGTCTTGTCCAAATAAAGATATTATTTGTTGTATTTATTGTTTTTTTCTAGAATCTATTTCCTTTCTTTACATTGTTAGATTGTCAGAGCTACTAAATCCCCTCCGCACACACATGCACACGCTGCTCATTTCACACTCTGGTACCCCTGAAGTTGTTAATAGAGGTCAGACTGAGATGGGACTTGACTATGGCTTTAACACAGTCTTGAATCTTACACTTCTCGTTTATGATGATGAAAGCCCGTTTATATATCATTATGAGCAGAATGTGACTGAGATTTTGCTTGAATCTGTTCCTCTCTGCGTGAAACTTCCTTTGTATTCGACTTCCTGTATTTCCGCTGTGCCATTGACACATCTCTAAGGAAACTCATCAGGTAGTGTGTGCTCCTTTTTACAGGCTGTTGTGATTTATCCATGCACCTTTTTTCCAAACAACTTTGTCTATCTTGATAACCTCTTATCTATATATCTACTATTTTCTCTCTTCCTTCCTTTTTTATGCCTTTTTCCTATCTCACCTACACAACTTCTCTTTGCCGGCAGTGATTGACGAAACTGATCTGTTGGCCCGGCTACATGTTGGACCACCCCATCACTCTGACACCACTGACAAATAGATAGGCAGCCAGTGAGTCAGCCCTGTGACCCTGTCATTCCTTAGCCAGACTGATTTGATTCCATTTGTCCCTGTAGAGGAAAGGCAGCGATTACAAACAGATAAACAGAGTGGGACCGTAAGGCGGCCGGGCAGCGCTGACTGCCTGAAACCCTTGTGACAGGAGAGGAGATTGAGAGTGTGTGAAAGTGGGAGGCTTGAGAGTTTCAAGGCCAGGTTGTTTACTGCGACAGCAGAGCAAGGATGATGGAGGTTGCGCCGAGCGTGGTGTGACTGCGAGTTTACCCACCAAGCTGCCGAGATTTACTCAGAAATTTCGGATTGTATCAGCACGCCTCGCAACTAGCCTTTCAAGAGCTCCCTTTTAACAAAACAATTACAAACAATTACTGGAAAATTCTTGTTCTCAAAGCAGTTTGAGGTGTGGCCGTTGGTTTGACGGGTTATGTAAAACCCTACCAACTAATGTTTACTGTCCTGTAGCTTCTTCAAAAAGAGAAAACCCCAAATTGAGAATACTTTGCTAATTTTCCTCATCCTAAATCCTTCCAGGCAGTTCAAAATTAGTTTTCCCTATGATTTAAACAACCTTTCAGAACAGATTGCAGAGATTTTTGAACATTTAACTTTTATCCCTTAGTTGTTTTTTCTAAAGTTGCTGCTCACTTCAGTTGTGTTTTGTGGTGTCTCTAAGGTGGGTTAATGATGAAGAGGAATATCTCTTGTCCTGGTGGGGCAAGGACAGGCCCTGTTAACTTGGCTCTCTGGTGAGTTGCAATGACAAGAGGCTTCATGGGCCATAAACCCAGAGGGATGAGGGAGACTTGAAAATGGCCGACTGTCTCAATTTTCTGCCAGGCTGCCTCCTCTCATTTTTTTTCACCTTTGTGTGAATGCAGATATGTGTGTGTGTGTTGGGGGGAAGTGTATAAATCTATGATTACCACATCCTTCCTAATTCAGATTTTCAGCTAATTTCATGCTTTCACTCCCTTCTGTTCTCTTTACAAACAAACTGGCCAAACCTGTACCGTACATATTTACACCACATAGACTGTGATTGTGATATACGAATATTGACACACCCTGAAGGTTAGTGTCTGTAGACGATGAATTCAGAGGTCGAACCAAGTGGTATATCACGCGCACACACTTGCGCTATCGTGTGGTTGGTGTGTGGAACATTGCTAAGCCGGCTGAGCAGAATGGCAGCTTCATTATGATTGCTGCTGGCATATCAGGTCGCAATTATCAACGCTGGCTTATTCACTATTTAATTGCCTCATTTAATTTGTTCACATTTGGTGCTGAACAATGTCAACCTGCTGCAGTTGAAAGCGAACTTGCTCCAAGCGCATGTAATATACACTACCAGAAAGCCTCTGTGCCTGTGTGTGTGTGTGTGTGTGTGTGTGTCTGCGTGTGTGTGGGTGTCAACATGTACAGTATCTCAGTGTGTGCTAGACTAATATGAAGTTCACCGTGTTAAGGCTAAGAGTTCATTTTTGTTTCATTTTGATAAATTTTCTTTTTTTTGTGTGTGTTTCTTCTACTGTTTTTTTTATTATTTATATGTGTAATGTATGTAGTGGGAGTTCTCGATCAATATCATTCTCCATATTTTGGAAATGAAAGTGTTGTTGTGACAACTGAGAGAAAAAGTAATTCAGCAGCAAAGCTTGGAGTGATGCTACTCATTAGAGTACCCTGGTGTACCAAGTAACTTATAAGTCCAAGTAACATTATAAGTCTTCTGTTTTTTCCAAGGAATCTGCAACCAGTTGTTTGACAAAAATAAAATAAAAAAAACTATCCACTGCTGTAAAAAGTCAGTCATCTCGTCTTGCTTATTAGCTAGATATTGAATAAAACAAGCCCTTGCACTTGTGTAACTCACTCAGACCACAAAACTTAGAGGCAAGTGAACATTTGGTAAGAACTTGCATTGACTTGAAGTTTTGAGCACAGCACAGTGAAAGGTCAAGGGTCAAGGGTCAGAGTTACATCATTGTTTTCAAGACTCCTTTTTATGTTTATTTATATGGATGAACTCAAGGGAAAAATCAGAAACATAGAATTAGAGATTCAGATTGCTGTTTTTCAATACCTCTAAAAAACACACACGAATGAGTGTGTTATTTTAGGGCTTTTAAATCATCATTGCTACCTCACTATTGTATGAGCATATGAATGTGTCCCTTGTGTGTTGTGTGTGTGAGTGAGTGTCATTGTGAAGTCCAGCGGTGGTGCTGGTCTCATTAAGATTGATGAGGAGCGCCCAATGTCATGGCTGGGTTAGCAGCCCACTGCAAACCAAAAGGAGAGCTGCCCTGCTACCAGGCGCTCAGCTCTGGAGCGCACCACATAATTATCTGGTTAAACGTCAAATGAACAGGGTAATTTATTCAACTAGGTTATTTATGAGCATAAGGGCGCGAGGGAAGGAGGGGTAAAAATGTTTCCCACCTGCCCTTTTCAATAGGTGAGCGTTAATGTTTTAGGGATGATCTTTTTGGATTTTGGCCTGAGTTTTGGCCACTTAAGCATAAGCTGTCAAACATCATGGTTTTTAGCTTAATTTAGGATTAAAAAATGTAAAGACTAAGAATCTACATCTTACTTTTCAATTTTGGAATTAAATGTCTTCCCTCATTTACTGTCATGAATTTAACAAAGAAAAGAAAAAAAATGTTCTGATCATGTTCTGCAAACTCTTCCGGGAGTGTCTTTTTTCTTTCCTGTCTTAAATTAGAAGCTGATCCTGGGAAATTAACCAACTCATAAGGCTTAGGATATTGATCTGCTCAATTTTTAACCTTACCATTCTGGCTGATAAAGTTCTCCAGTGCTCTCAGGATTGACTCAAACAGAGACTCAAAGCCTCCATGATTCAAGGAGACTTTCCTTCACTAAGTGGGCCAGCGATGTGCAGTGAATTCCTTATGAGTGGGGAGGAGGCATCTTCCTGTGGGGAGAGGAAGTGAGAGCAGAATATTGATACTAGCACCCAAAAATCTCCTCATTAGGAAACACCATATGGTATCACCACACAGAAGCCCGTAAGCCAGTGAGCTGAAGCCTACACGTGGAGCACATTTTGCTAACACAGAAACCTCCACACTGAAGGCTTCCCATACAGGAACAGACTTTTATTATTGAAAAATAGTTTTCAGTTTTCTGCTTTGCTGGTGTGCCCAGTCACAGAGGGCATGGCGAAGCAGGGAGGTCTTCAAAAAGAATGATTGACCCTAAAACTAAAAGGAAAGAATTTAACGTGGCTTGTATCATCAGGGCTTCAGAGTTTGGGTCAATTCAGACAGTTCAATTTGGTATTCCATTTGTCCAGTAGCTCAGATGGAGGACATTCATATACAAAGTATTATTTCATTTTCCAGTGGAGCCATGCACTATCACATTAAATTGATACCATTCATGATTTAATAAGGCAGGCAGATGGGAGGTTAAGGACTTTGTGCTCTTGCTGCTGCAGTGTCACACTACAATAGCAGGAAATTGAAATGATCATGAAGACGGTCATTTGGAGGAAGAATTCAAACGGATGATAAGAAGGAATTTGAATGCTTTGCCTGGGAAAATTCTCTAAAATGTATTCTTATGTTTGCTCGTAGTGTCTGCCTATGTCGTATGCAATTGTAAGATTCAAAGATTCTGAATCTTACAATTGTGTGGGGGATGTTCCCTAGTGCGGCTGAGAGGTTGAAAGAGAATTCTTAACACTCATGCCCTTCAGCCGTTTTTCCAGTCGGACAGAGATGGAAGAAAAATAATAATACGACCGGCATTGTGTCTACATAATTCTTCTTTTCATATTTTGACCCAGTAGCTATCAAGTGTGCAACAAGTCTCTTCTTATAGATAATGAGACCATGAAATAGAAGGGAAAGACAAACCATCTCTTTCTGCATGATCAAGAAGAGAGTGTAACATCTATTTTTGAGGACTGGTGTTGCAATATGCTGCATCACTCACATCACTCACTGCGTGGCTTTTGGTGAAGAGGATTTGCACTCTTTTCTTTGTGCTGCCTCTCTTTTTTCCCTTTTTTTGGAAGTGTATTACTCACAGCAACGACAATCACAAGCTTATTAAATTGCCTCAGAAAGATCTTCAAGCCCAAGTGTTCTTTTTTGAACAACAAAACAATTCCTCTTTGTGTAACTTTCCACTATCTTATTTAGGACATGTATGTATACTACATACAGTTTAATGAGACCATCTGTGCTAGGATTTGCACTGACTGATTCTAAACATATATGTATGTATAAGACTTTTTTTTTTACTGTATATTATGTCTGCAAGTACATATATATACATATATGTGTGTACATGGTTGTTTACAACACCTCAAATATGATCGTGGTTAATTGACATAGCATGTCTAATTGATCATGGTATTTTCAGTTATAAAGGCAAAACGCATCTTCGATCTTCTGTTGCATTCTAAACAGGCATATGACAGGTTTTTTAAATGTATTTTGCAAATGGTTCTGATGAGGTCCTTAACCAAGATTGAGTGTTTTTTTCTTTTTGTTTTTCTGATAAAAAAAACTGTGATTTAATGTAAAAAAAAAAAAGCTTGGCCACCCTCTAAACTCTTCAGTAAGACATAATAAGCAGTGATGTCTTACTTACTTCCCTCTTTAAGTTGTGTGTCTTTCTCGCAGTGGAATGTGTTGATTTTATTTAAAGATAAAGTTCGTGCAAGCGTGGGAAAGTAATTAGTCTTATCTGGACCGTTATCCCTCATCATTTTGAAAAAGAACATAAACATCACACACTCAACAATAGTGACATAGTTCATCGCAAATCTGTGGGATGTTTGGCATTTCAGCATCATCTGTGTTAGTATTGCTATGATTTAATCCAATTCAGTTTTTAAAAAATAATTTCCCATATTTTACAACTTGAAGTCACTTATTGTGACAGTTCCTGAGGGTGGTTATTCAGTCAAAATAATGAAAGTATCATGTCATACCTGGATGTACATTGTCTTCTAATGATCCAGGTGCTTAAATGATTGCATAACTACTTGGCCTTAGCTCATTGTGCAAAACTGCCTTCATTTTGACAGCTTCCTGACAGCTTTCTGTTGACAGAGTTATTGTTTCGTTATGCCAGGCGACCATGTTTCTTGATCCTGAAGCGAACACCTCCTGATGTCTTGTTTGGACAGTTTGGAGAACTGTGTATGCGCCCTCGCACAAGTGGGAAAGGGCTGAATTGAGAATTGATTTAGATCATTATTGGCCCCAATCACCATGCTTCACCCACAGTCACAGATCTGTAAAAGGTCAGAGAAATTACCTCCCCTGTCTCTTTGTGTTGAATGATTTGGTGGCTTGTGGCACTATTGATTTGTGAATTTGATTAATTTTTCAGTACTTTCAGCTTGGTAATTTTTCTCAGTATGTCGTCCCTGCCGTCTTTATTCTTTTTCTTTATTTTTTTGACAGAATCACAAATTTGCATTCCTCTTTGGTTGGCGCATCGACTGTAAACCGGATGCTTTGAACATGCTCTCAGATGTGTTTATTCCAATGCAGTGATCGTATGAGAAACTTGGTTAATTAGTAGTTGTTTGAAATATGTTTTTGAGTTTTCCTCTGTGTCTATACTTGTGAATTTGTGTTTGCCTGACTGTATGATTTTTACACAATGTTTTTATCTGTATTTTCTGTATATTCTCCGTGCACAAACACCTGTTTGCAGGCTTGGATAGTTGTCTCATTGGGGCAATTTTAGTTCTTATATACCATCTGGAGATATTACCATCTGCACTTCTCTTGCATTTCTCTTGTACTACCCATGTACTCCTATCAAATGAAAATAGTTGTGGGCATACACGCGCACAGATACATGGCGTACTTGCATCCTCAGGAGTTGTCTCAGATCAATAGGTGGCGGATTGGGTGCTCATCGATCAGCTCAGTGCATGCAGGCTAATTTATGCCACTGCTCCAGCGATCTCTCCGCACCAAGGCAGCAGGGTGTGAAATTCAAATTATTATTGCAGCCAGGCAATTCCATTATGGGAGGGGTGGAAGGCGGGGGGGGGCTGTCTTCGTTGTGTAAAGGGAAGAGAAGGTGAAGAAAAAACGGGCGGTTTCTGAAAGCAGTGGTCATGGCAGGAGACTGAAATTATTACTCCAGGTTGTGCTGGTGGCCTCTTCTCGCAATATCCCCTCAAACTGTCACACTTACTAGTAATAAAATGAAAGCAGCTAGATCACCATTTTGTGGCCAGTGTTGTTACTACTTCCAGTATTTTGTAACATGGAAATGACACTTAAATGAATGTTCTTGCTCATATTTTTTTTTTTACCTACACAGAATTAATGGTGACACATCTATAAATGTGAGTCAGGTTGGCTGCCTTTTCCAGATTGCTTCTTTGTTGTGTGTACATTAATGTAAAAATATTCTGCACATGTGAACTGTTGACTCTATCAGGTATGGCTTTCAAATGGCATTTGTAAATCTAAACACAGACTTTATCATCGAGGCTCCTTTATGGCCTTTGAGGCACATTGGACATTGATGAATCCCTTTGCAAGTGGTGTCTTCAAGATCTACTGAATATATGTCATTCGTGTCACATAGTGTTTGTTAAATCAGCTTTATTTGGCAGGAACAGGCATGCCTAGATTGCCCTTTGGGGAGTGAGTGCTTCATTAAGCAGTGCAGATCCCCCAAGTCCAAAATAGATGCACTGACATGCCCACAGGCAGATCTATATAGAAGCAAAGAAGTGGTGTTTGAATGTTATTCAATACAATTGGACTTTATTTGGCTTAATCAGTATCCCAGAGCTTTTTATTTCTGTAATGGCGTGTACATGGTTGAGGTTTTGATTAAGTCGAAGATAGGTTCATCCTGAACAGTTACTATATCTGAACTCAATGTGCACTTTGAAGATGCCTTTTTCTCCAGGTCATTGTGGAGAGCTCTCCTGAATCCATTCATCTAACTGAGTATTATTAGGTGTGCTTCTTTTATTTTCACTTGATAACTAATTGGCTGTGAGAGGAGTAGAAATCGGGCTCTCATTGTTTCTGTTTTATGTGAGAGTTGGTGGAATAAAATGCAATTCAGAATTGATTGTCAGACGAAAGCTTCCACGGTTTACTTCTGTTCATGATGTAAAAAGGCTACGGTCTTATAGTTCTATTTTTTATCATTAAATGAACTGTTCATAAGCTACTTATTTGAATATTTGTTTGTGTAACCCAGTCAATAGCAGCTCTCATCACAATATTGAAAAGCTATAGCAATGGTGGTATTTCTGCCTGACTGCTTCCTCTTTGCCTCCTTTCTTCCTCTGAAGAAAACTTAGCTCGGTCTGCCTTTGTGTCTGCATTTTATTCCAAACTCCTGTTGCCAATATTATTGAACCATGACAACTTTGGCGATGAATGTTATTGCTGATTTGAATTAATCCCCTGAAAGCACAAACAAAACAGAAGGCAGTTTGTTTTTTAGTGATCTTCTTAGCATTCAGGAGAGAGTAACCTTGAATTTTGTGGGCCTGTAACAGTTTGGCATATTAGACCATGGCAGTTAGAATTCAGCCAAAGTGCAGGTCATGTTATGGACAAAGTCATCAATTCTCATTTGTGTATCTTTAGGGGGAAAGACCACCATTGGCAGAGGGAGAGTGACTGTGGAGAAGTGCATAGTAAAAATAACAACAAAGAAAAAGCTAGGACAGATGAGAAAAGTGTGGAGGCATGAAGTGAGACTCATTAAAACAAATGCAATGAGTGTTGGACAGTGGGTTGCTTGATGTTCAAATGAAGGGGCTTTTTCCTTGGCTCAGAGACGCAATTAATTAGTGGACCAAGGGGCATCAACTTTATGCTGGATGTACAGTTTTGTTCCAAAACAAAAAAGAAAGAAATCAGGATGAAAGAGAAAAAAGCAAGTGAGAGAGCAAGACTTATAAACGGGATTTGGAAATTTCTCAAAGGCAGAGTTGTCGGTCACAGCTGTGTTGTTCCTGACATTCCTTATTTTGCTTTTTCCAGAGAAAAAAGACAAATCTGTCTGTTGTGTCGACAGTCAAGCCTTTTCCGAGGACTGAAATATGAGTGGTGCATCGAAATGCATCATCTCCTTGCAGTTGCTTGACATTCAGAGGTCATGACTTGCAGACATTTACAAACACAATGACGCTAATAGATATCGAAATATGCCCCCCCTCAAAAAAAAGGCTTTCAAATCAACAACATATTTTGCTGTTTCCATTTCAGCATGTCCTTTAATTCCATAATCCTCGCCTAAACATTTTTTTTGGTGAGGGCAAAATAGAAAATGGCTAAAACCATTAGAAAATTATGCAGGATGTGTCTGTAGCCTACGGTGTCTTGATGAAGAATGGGGCAAAGCTGACTAATGTGTCGGTGAGCGTTGTTCTGTGATATTTTGCATTAAGATGCTGTCTTATGTAGTGTACTAAAATTGAGTTCAGGTGAGAGAGCTTTTAAGATAAAAATAAATATGTTCCATGCTATATTTGAAAGCTTTAGCTGGGGATGTATTATTAAAGGATCAAACAAGGGAAAAACATTTTAGAACCTAATGTATCTACATGAGGATTGGATAGCAGGTTTACCAAATGGCTGGACTTAACATAAGAGCCTCCTCAATCTTGTTTTCTGATCCAAACCCTGTTTCCTGAATCCATCAATCCAGCTATCCCTCCTTTCCCTACCATTATCCTGTATCAGAGCATGAAGGCAACAGGCTAAACAGCCTGTTCCATGCACTTCTTTCCCTAAACCTCTATCCATCTCCTCCTGCTGGAACACGAGGCATCCTTAGGCCAGATAATGTGTAATCCCCTCATAGAATTCTCTTGGGAACTGGGTGTTTATTAAAAACAAATCTACATCAATTCCTAAACCTAAATCAATAATGTTCTTAATCACATCTAAAATCCCTAATAGCTCAATGAATTGTTGAAAATATAAACAATATACAATGTACAAACATCAGCTAATTTCAAGAAACTTTACAATAGACATTCTGCCCCAGACTGTGTATATTCTCAAAATGGAGAATCTGAAATCTGCACCTATGCCTCCCTTACCCTTAAAAGGCACATCTAATCATTTATATGTTCTGCCACAGGACAAGGCACTCTATAGATTTTTTTCTGTCAATGGTTGATATTCTTGTTCACATATTTGACTGGGGATGTTTTAAAACTACACCACAAAATGCACATTGTTAGATTTTTTTTCTGCTTTTGCTTTATTTCCTCATAATACCTATGCTGAAGTCTCAAAAGGGGGGCAATACTTGAAGACATTCTTTTTTTCTGTGACATTTTTTCCACAGTTGTCTAAATGAGTTTGACCTCTTCTTCCCTCCCCTGGGTTTCCTCTGCATGACAGCCAACCACAGGAATAGGTGTTAAGTGGGCAGCTGGCAAGATAGGTTGGACTTTTTTTTCTCTTAAAGTAGTGATTGATTTCCCCTTCTTTCTGCCTTGAATGGGTTAAACATCACTAGGACCTCTGCTGCAGAAAGATTGCATTTAGCTGCTGCTGCCAAACTAAATAGGCAACCAGTCTGTCTGGTAAAGGAAGAATGAGAGAACGAATACGAGGGGGGGGGCATAAAAAGATGGGCTGTTACCTGACAGTCTCTCCCCTTTGTCCTCTAACTCTTCCGGTGGCTGTTATCAAAATTAATCTGGGAAAATATATTGTCGCAGATTGCTTTTACCTTTTTTCACAGATATTCGCACAATTTTCTGAAATTGAAAATGCCAAGCAGTGTTTTCTGTAAATACACGCTGCTTTCTATCTGCTCTGTCACATATTTTATTTCAGTGAAAAAAACAACTTTCACGCATATTTACAATTATATCATTTTCCATTTGAAATGTGTTCAAGAAAAAATTTTGAATTCTATCGTCTAATGTTGTGTTTTCTCTCCTTCTGTCTGCAGGTAATGTGCTGTTTTTATCCATTCCAGAGGGTTCAGCCTAAATGAAGGCCATACATGTGTTGAGTAACAGCTTTTTTTTTTTCTTTTTGGTCATAGCTGGCTATAAGAGAGACACGGCCAATGTCAAAAACAGTGAATGAACCCAAACAAAATCAGATGAATGAGCACAAAGGATAAAAAAGAGGTTTTAAAGCAACTACACAAGAATACAATAAACATCTAAATATAAAGCCTGCATTTTTCAAACAATAGCTACAATGAATGTTTCTGAATAACACAATTGAGAAGCATATAGAATTGATATAGCAATACCTGAATGATATAGTGTGCACCAGAAATAAACTGGCTCAGTTATGCAACTTCCACTTGTACATACATTGCAGAACAATTTAGGATTTTTCTATTGCTTTTCAAAGTGACAAAAATTGATACGGCCCCACTTGTTCACGAGCATACACGTTTTATTAGATATATACTGCATTGTTTAGTTTGCCCTATCGAGTGAATGCAAACGGTATAAAACTTTTGTCCTCATGCAGCCTGTGGGTGGTTGAGATAATATTTGGCTTTGTTGACTTCCTTCATTTGGGTGAACACTGTCTTAAAAAAACACATGTTTTTCCTATTTCTGTATTTTCTTCTGCCACAGTTGTAATAAACTTTTTAAAAAACGTTGGGACAAATGAATATGTGGTGCTTTTGGAATGGCCCGCATGTTTTTAGTGGTATGATCCAGGTTTTACCTGTATCTTTCCACTGCACTCAAATGCAGTTTGACTGGTTGGACGCACAGCTCGGATGACTTGACTTGCACAAGCTTGACCTGCAGAGTAGGTTGCACGCGCTTTTGCTCTTGTTTTCTTTACTTTTCACATTCGGTTCACCTGCTCATTTGGCCCAGATGCCGATTAGGCGAGTACTGAACTCCCAGAGTTTCTCTGGGATGCAATGCTACATCAATCTTTTCGCACAAAAAAAGAGAGAGGGAATAAAAGGGAACCATTCACAATGCGACACCTGAGATTTTTTAAGACTTCTTTCTATCTATAATACTCTGTGTAGGTGCTGCCGAGCTTGCATTTAAGTGCATGTTCAGAGATTGACTGTAGGTGGAGGTAGACAGGCAGGGTGATCAGGCTGAGATGATCCGAGGTCTGGAAGTTGGATGTTAAAAGAAAAAGTACTAAATACTCATCCTTCTCCGCGTTTTAATGATTTAACCCTGTGGATGTATTTTAGAGGAGCTGCAGGCCTCTACTGTCATAATGCAACAATGTTGTTTTAATTCTAGTTCTAGCTGCATGACTTGGCTTTCCTGCATCAATAAAACTGCTAGGATATGACTTTTAGCCTGGCATTAATATGACTGTACTTGGCATAATAGGAAGATCCTGCTGAATGAATGTGAATATTTCTACTCAAACTCTGTGCTTGTGGTGTTATGTGTCAGGGAGGTCTTGCAGTTGGATTGACTTTAAAGGTTTTCTGAACTCATCACTTTCCCCTCATTTAAAGCAGTATAAGCTCAGAGGAGATTGCAATGTGTTACTTACAATATGGTTAGATAAACATTATGAGGCAGACACAAGTAAATTCATTTTTATATTGTCTCACATGAGCACACAGATTTTGAGAATTGATTCCTCCCACACACCCTTCTTGTCAGTCAGAATCTATTGAATAAAAACGTATATCTATATGCCTTTACTCACCCACACAGAAAATACAGGTATAGTTTTCTACACAGATTTTGTACTTCAGTGATAGAGACTGTGTTCATGGATAAGTGCTGTATATGTTGCATACACTTATTTCAGAGAAATGCACGTCATTCTTCCGTGTTTGGTGTTGGTATTGCATGTTTGACAAAGGCCTCTCACCGCAGTTGTTTATTTTTATGCGTGTGGGTTAAAGTGGTACTTCCAGTCACTGTTGATAATGTAGACGTCAAAACATGTACGCCCTTCCATTACACTGCTGACGGTTTGCACAGTTACCTGGCATTAAGCCAGGCAACGTTGAGTTTGTGTGTGCCTGCATAAAAGTTAGCAGCAACTGTGCAGAGTCCCTAAACTCTGGCAAAACAAGTACAGCAGGGAGAGAAATCAGAGCAGCAAAAAAGAGCATACAATCAAAAAATACATAAGAGGAAGAGGGCATAAAGCAAACCCAATCAAAGCAAGACCATTTGCATTTATTTGATTTCCAGTTATGAATTTAAAACATATTGTATAGTAATTTCAGGTAGTGTTTAAAGTCACAGCTCAAAAATTAGCCACGGAAAAAATGAGAGTCTTGAGCATTTGTACATATGGGTGCGTGCATGCATAAATTACTTTCTTTTTATGCAGAACTCCAGAGAATCGTATGGTGAGAAACTAAATCATGGCATGGGAACGGCATAATGAGAACTTGCAGAATCTGTAAACACATTTGCATGACACTAAAAAAAAAGAAGAAAAAAGATAAAAGATCAATTGGTTGCCATGCAAATCATTCTTGCATGTATACATTCACGTTGGCTCAATTGGGCCAAGGAACTCTGCATATCGGAAGTGTGCTTATCCCTAACTCTCAATCACTGCTGCGCTGTAGAAAATGAATCCACCACACATCCACTGACAGTTGGTCCAATTGCAGTTTTCTAAGTAGGTGTGCAGTTCTCAAACATCTGTGGTGCATTTACAATGTTTAATGTTAGTACAGCTCCCATTTTCCCTCAAGATAAAAATTCCCTTTTTCTTTTTTTTTGCTATTGATGACTGATCCCTACAGTATAACATTTTGTCTTTCACCAAATGTTTCTAATAATTTATAATACTTCCACCGCAGTAAACAGAACAGGTTGAGTCAACTTTTTGATCTATGGAAGATGCATTAAGTAGTTCTGAACAGAGATTGCTCAAAAAAGCTAGTTGTAAGCTAGATGATATGATTGGCTTGTTTGATAAATGGTAGTTGGTGCACTGGCTTTTGCTGACCTCAAGTACTTCACCATAAAGTCACAAAGACTTTAGACATTTACAGCACCACTCCATGTTGCCCGAACTAGTGCATTTTAAGGCCCATCTGACATCTTCTATCAATTATCAAATTTATTGACAGAGAGCAGCGGATGAACATAATACTCAAAAGCATTGTGTTTTTCAAATAATAGAAAATTTATTTTCTCTTTGCTTTGCTCCGTTTGACTTGACCTACAGTAGCTTTTCACCTCAAACCTACGCACAGCTACCCACATTCAGCTGTAATAGCAACATTTCCCAATTCACTTGTTTTTTTTGAAGATTGAATCTTTTGGCAGGGAAAAAAAAAAAAAACTGTGTACGTGGAGGTATGTGTGTGTTTGCGTGTGTTAGCATGAGGTCAGCAGGTCCTTGGGCTGACCCAGCCTTCCTTTGACCGACCTGCCACTCATTAGTGCTGACCTGTAGTTGGCAGGTGTGGGGGTGAAAAGCAGGGCCGTGACCTGAGTGGCACAAAGTTGTATGTCTGCCTGGACTAAATAACTATGAGGGAATAGTGGGGAATAAAGGACACCTGCCACACGACTTCAAATAGGCCTGTGCAATGAGAACACACTCAAATACATTAAAGTGCACTGAGATATATACAGTTCGAAATCAACCAAACATATTGGGAAAACTTAAGCTGTATATTTGTGTGAACGGTGATCATTGGACTGTGACCTCAGAGGGCCATATCTCAAATAAAATTCATGGCATGGAGGCTTTCTATTATATAGTTGCTGAGATGTATGAATAACTGGGTACTTTTACCATTATTTTTACAGTGTAAGGTATATTTATCAGGGACTTTCATAAAGTTCTACCCTATTGTGTTTCATTAAATTATTTAAGGACACAAAAGTTCTGACCGTGCTGAGATTTTTACTCATCACTTTCAGCCAGATTGATCTCATACATATACTTTGACCACGGTCAAAAAAGTATAAATCTGTGATCTTTTTCGCCAAGATGATTAAGTCACAGGTTTGGAACAATAAGAGGAAGAAAGATCAAGATGTAAACTAATCAAAATTCTAATTGTAGCCCCATAGCTTAATGAAGGATTTCACTGTCAGAGACTTGCATTTATAATCAGGATATCCCTCATCAATTTAATATAGAAGCTCTGAGACATAACCGTTTTTATCTACAGACCCAAAAACAGCATTTTCCGGATCAATAAAAGCACAACAGTCCAGAGTCAGTGTCGTGCATTTTTAAAAGAAACAGTTTGCTCAACGTTGTAAACCTTCTATGGATCATACAGTGCTACATGGGGATGTTTACATATATAACAGCTACTGAAAATCAACAGCAAAATGCAAGCAAACTAGATTAAGAGCCTTGAGAGAGAAAATCGTATATTTTATAAAATGCTGAACAAAAATCAAGAATGTTTTGCTTTAACTTGAGGCGAAATTAAAAACGTGTGCAACTGGGAATAACGGCAAGAAACCGAAGCTCATTAAACAATAGATGTGAAGAAAAAACATTTTAGTTCGGTGCTTTAACTTGGGGATAAATTAGTAGAAGAGTAAACAGAAAACCTTCCTTGAACACAATACAAGGCTCTTCAGGTTCTGGTCTTAAGTTTTCACCTCGCTGTGTAGTCATAAGGTTATCATAGCATAATTGTGGGTTAACTCAGATTATCTATTTTAAATGCATATCAGTGATTTGTGGTACTTTTTGTAATTATTATCTTTCTCCAGTTTTCTGCTTACTGCATGCAAAGTACATGAAAAGTTTGTATAAGAGCAAGATTGGTCAGCTCTATAGAAGCACATGAGAGCAATTATTGGCCGTATTTCACACCCACTCTAACTCTCGTGCCATGATAGATAACCTGTATCGGTGTAAACAAAACAAAATACTACAAAACTGGCCTGTTTTGTTTCAAATCTGCTTGCCTTCACAAGGACAGACACATTTAGATACATTACGATAGATGTCAAACAAATTGGCCCAGCAAGGCCTTGCTCATGTGTCCCCTTTAATGAACTGAAACGCCGCGCTGTCTTACTTGACAGAAGACGGCGTGAGGCTGTATGGAGGCTCAGTAAATGAAGCAGACACAAGTGAAGGTAAAGGTGAGGCTTAGGAGGAGTCAGGAATTTCAACACTGGATTGATTTGCCATTTGCTCAACTAAAGGGCAACACGGGTACACTGGAAATATTGTTCATAGTGGTCTCCTGAGAGACAGGGGACTTCAACAACTTTAGTTGATCCAACTCTCTTTATCAACCTCTTTGTCATCCCTTACATTTATGTCTATCTCACCTCTAGCAACCATCATATGGAATGTCTACATTTTCCTCCGTTCAAACACTCATCACAGCGTTGTCTCCAGGGTCTGGTATTGACACAAGGTCTTATTCTCTCACATCTATGTGCCCTTTTTCTTCCTTTCATTTACCTCTGTTATGAGCCGCTGTGTCACTGTGTGCAACTTTGGTCTGCAGAATGCAACCTTTCACCACCTTATTTTTCCAATCAATTCCTCCATTTTGACCTCCAACATTTATAACGCTACTTAGCAAATGTAATGCCAAGCACCTTTTATCCCTCAGGCTTCGTTCCAAAGCGATTCTGTTCTTGTACCCACTGTAATGCATATAAAAAAAAACATTATGGATTCTGTTACTGGGTTACATTTCTTTAATCAATTTTCGCATACAAGGACACAAACAGCCAATTCTAAGCCCATCTCAATATGAAATTGAAAACTCTTCAGTGGTATTCAAGTTTTCCAGTTTATGGCTGTTATGCACTTTGAAGGCTCTTTTGTTGTTGCTGAACCAATTTTCTCTTATGTGATGGTCAAATTTTCGTTTCTGGTTTGGATGTGCTTATTCTACCCCGTTATTATGAACTGCATTTATAAAATGCAATGCAAATGCACAAATTATAAATAATACATTAATGAATAAATACATTTTAAGAATCCACATTTGCCTCTCATTCAGGTTAATATGAGCAATTAATGGACCACAGATTTAAACAATCCGCTCAGGCATGAGGAAAATACTCTCTTTCTTGTTACATTACAGTGTCTCTCAGTGCCGAGGGAATTATTTGGGCGGAAATCAGAACATTCCAAAGATATGGGGTAAAGGTTTTTTCTAACAGCGTCCATTCTGAAAAGATCAAATTTGACAATTTGAGAAACCTAACCACACAACCCTAAATAAATAGTGTCATCAACCCGGACGTGGTAGTCTTTCCCAGCCATATTCACATCTAAAGCTTTACATGTGAAGGGCCTCATGTCCCATCCTGCATAACATTTCCGTCATTTTGAAGCTGTGTGATCACAGCAGAGGCGTGTGCCTCTGAGCCACCAGTGTTGGCTGACATGTTCGTCTTTGTTCATTCCCTCATCTGGATGAAGCTTCATCTGTTCTGCGAACCCTCCTTCTTTTTTTTAATTTGATGGCAGACTGACTGGCTCTCTTCATCGGCTGTTGAGCAATGACAGCTCGCAAAGGCACACAATGTGGTCGGCTCATTGTATGATGAAGTGTCAACCCTCAAAAATTCATCAGAAACTGCAAACTGTTGTCTTGTTTCCATGTGTTGTTGATGTAGGAAGTTCACAAGCCTGGCTGTGTGTGCTTTAATAGAGTAATAGAAAATGTATTGCTACGTGCATTTGGAGCAAGAAATGCTGCTTGCATGAGTCTGGGAGGATGCAATGATTGATAGCACAGAGGCCAGGTTTGTGAAACTTTTAAACTGACATGTGTGGTTGCCTGCAGCTATCAAACATGATGCATGTTGGCGCGATGCAAAGGGGAGATAGCCCCCGATGGGGAGATGGACAAGAGTGGTGACACTAATTTATCCATTTGACTGACTGACTGACTCCCCGGTATTAAAAAAAGCTGCAGGGTGCAGTGGTTTTGTCTGCCTCACAATACCTTGTACTCAAAGATGGAAAACGATTTAAGCATGTGTGAACTGTGATAAGACACTGACAAAATTCATCAAAAAGAGAGGCAAAAATTTCCACTCATATATTTCTATTATGAAGGTAGAGTTTCCAGGATGGCTGCATGTACATTCTTGTTTTGTCGAACAGATAAAGCTTATTTCCACGGTTGCAGACAGCTAAGTGCTGCACGTGAGTTGCTTTTTGATTTTTTAGATTAAAGGGATTTAGTACTTGAATACCTTTTCGTCTGGATGCTATTGAGGGTTGTCTGCAAGAAGAAGATGGGAAAGCTCCTCATTTTTTATTCTTTTTATTTTTTTTACTCTTAGTCTTCCTGTTCATCCGCTGTTTCTCTGACATCATCCATTTTTGTCTCCTCTTAAATCATTTAGACCAAAGAGTCCAGGTGGATACCTGGATTTGTTTGTGGACGAAGTCCAAAATTTGTGTCCAGGAAAGTAAAGACCAGACATGTCAGAGGAAAATACATTATACTGGTCTAACACCCCTGATTAATTACTGGAATTAAACCGAATCTTTGCGCCCTTCCTGAAATGAAGCAGTTTTACACTTATTAATTCTACGGAGCTGTGCAAATGTTTAGAATTTGTTACTTCAGAGGCCTCTGTTAAACCCAAAGTCATTGGGAAGTCTGTTCTGCCATCACAGCAAAGATGCTGATGTTTCTTCAGCTCAGCAGCGTGTCTAAAGGTTAACAGGCCACAAAGGGCTAGACTGAGAGAAGAGTGTCGTGCTTAAACTATGAACAGAGGAATTAAACTGAACACATTGGAATTCTTGTGAACCCCGTGTGAAATACATTTAAAACTTCTGTCTAATCTCTCTGCCATCACTTTCCTGCCTGTGATCATAAAGAGCAAACAAAGCCAGGCAAACGTCAGGCCCATTCATAATTCATGACCAAACCATCTTTTTTCTCTTTGACTTCATGACACAGTGATGTGCAGAACTCTCACATGCCTAACCACAAAATGCAGTTTGCAAATTGGTTTGTTAAAGTTTGTATTAGGACGAAATTGTGTTCTAACCACAGCAGTGCTTTGAAGAGTGGACTTTGGGTGAAAGGATTGATTGTGCCCTGTGTTCCGTGTCTCTCTTTTTCATCATGATATTGATTTATTAGTGATTGATGAAAGCCCCCCCTTTTTTTTTCCTCATGAGAAGGATCATATTGAGCTGTTCTGTCAGTTCTCATGGCCTCTTTATGTGCATTTTTGAAAGGGATCAAATGTTCATCTTTTAGTTAATGAACATATTAATGCACACTGTTCCTGCTCCAGGCTTGCATGTATATATTTTCATATTTTCAGTCTTAATGCATTTACCATATTGGTCTGCGCAGTGTGTGTGATGCAGGGACAATAGTTTAATCTGCGCGTGTTGATATGTGTGACACTTGAGAGGCTTCTTGGGTGCCTATGTGTTTGATCCATTCTTAAAAAAGCCATGACTAGCTTTTAAACTTTGATTTTTTCGTGTGTTTTTTGGGAAGTGGGGACAGCGTGTGCTACTTCAAACAGCATTTTAAATGCTGGTTTTTAGGGACGGTTTTCAATATCTGGGTATGTGTTAATGTGTGTGTAAAACACATGTCACGTTTTCACTTTGTCCCAAAAATCCCTTCATTTTTCCATCTACTGGCATAGATGTACTGTAAAATAAAATATTCAGATCTATTCAAAGGGAGACTTGAGGTCATCTGCACATTCATGTAGAATCTTTCATCATTTTTTAAAAGAACATTTACACAGCAGTATTATCTTTGATTGTCCTCAGCCCCTGCAGCAGCGTCAATACAGATTTTGTCGCTCCATGAGCCCTCATTTTTAACTACTGGTTTTATTTTCTTTCCCCTCACCGCTGACTGAAAGCTCTATCATTTACATGTTTATCTAATAAGCCTCTCCTTAGGTACACAAAGCCACTAGGTTTTTAGCTTCCACAAAAGTCATAATTGATGTACAGCACAGTCTCCGTCAGGTCATTACACCCAAAGAACTGATCATGACTCTGACTGTTCAGACTTAAAGTTAAAAGGTAAGGCTGTATATGTCAGCAAGAAAAAGTACACACATTCACAGCCTAACGATTCAGAATAAATCACAAAGAATTGCACATTTTTTAGTCTTTACTTAAAGAGGCTTTTAACATTCTCTCCCTGAAACAGGAATGCTGGGCAGCTGTTTTTTCTTTTTCTTCTCAAATGGCCAGTTAGTGTTCCTTGATGTGTCCGTCCCCCCAGGCCTCACTGGTTCTCACTGAGGAAAGAGTATTTTATTTTTGTGAAGACTCCTAAAATAGCACCGATAAGTACAGTAATGAAATTTAAAAGCAAGTTTCCCCAAGTTGTAGCAGGCGCACTGAAACTACTTTGCATGACAACCTCATGTCACTGGTTATGATAGAACAAGAAGCTACTGCTGCTCATCCATGAAAATGAGGACTGAGTAGGTTTGCCTTTGTCTGAAACACGGTTATATCACAGTGGAGGTGCAGATATTACGACATGAAACGTCTCTCATAGTTTGTTGTTTCAGGAATTATTCAGGTGAAATATTATTTAGCCATCGGTTGAATATTTAAGTCCTAGTGTAATTATTTAAACTTTTTGTTTTGTACTCTGAAAACCTCAGTAAGCCAAAAAACAAAAGAAAAATAAAACAGACTGAGGTAGAATGCATATAATCAAAGGGAATTTTGAGCCACTTAAACCAGAGACTAAATCAATTATTTTATTGAAAATTCAAATAAATGTCCCAAACACTGCAAATGTATCCGTTAGCCCAAAGCCTATGGCTCTCAGCTCTTTGGCCTGCAGGCTTGTTGAACTGCAGTTGTGTGTTCTCTTGAAAACCTGTTCAACACGTTCTGTCTCTTTTGTTCCAGAGACACCAAACTATTTATGTGTGTGTTCTCCTTTCCTGATGAAGCAGTTTTTTTTTTCTTGTTTTTCTGCTTCAGCTAGCCCAGGCATGCACCTTTGTAGAATGTGTGGGCCAACTGAGATTTGAGGATTTATGTAAAACGTTTTGCCTCAAGCTGACAGGATGATGGGTGAGAGGGTGTGTGTACTACTGAGGCTGTCCCAGTGTGTTGGTTTGTTCAAGTCCACAACCTGCAACTTCATTATGTTTATGTATGTGTGTCACTGCATGTGTTGTGTTATAATTCTGTTCAGGATTTTGTTTGTTATTGGTTTGTTTATATCTATTCCATCTTTTTTTAAATCTTTTTTTAGTTTGTGAACATATCAACTAGTTTAGTTACTTGTCATTAGTCGGATAATCTCAGATTGCCTGCCATTATTTAAATAATTGAAGGGGGTATCTGATTTTGACTTTGGAGCCAGTCAATACAAGGTTTTCTGTGTTCTATTCTGGCAACATTTTTTAATGCTTTAAATATTTGCATTTTACATCTTTGGCATCTTTGCACAGCTTATGTATCTGATTTGACACTGGCCTGTAGAGCTCTTGTATTTTTCATCTATTCTTTTGATGCCATGATTACTTACTCAGATGACTTGTTCTTTACTATCAATGTTATTTTAAGTGGTAGCTCCTTTAGTCTGACGATGGTATATGCTCTTTTTCCTGTTCCTTATTGAGTTTTTTCAACCTGATTTATTCATTTGGCAGTTTGTCGCTGGCGGCAATAATGCCTTGACCTGCAATTGTATTTTATTATTTTGCTCTTTTCTTTTGATTCAGTTCCAGCTGAATTGGTGCCCAGGCCCTGCCGTTGCAATAATGGTATAGGCAGCAAATTAGTGGTTACTTGTTTAAGCTGCATTTCTGTATATATCAAACTTTGAGCAATGAGTAGGTGTGGAGTGATTATTCACAATGGATTCATTCGTTGTTTGCAACTTGAATGCAAATTCTTTTCAAACTTTCTTTAAAACTTTTTAAGTCAGATTTGTGTGCTCAAAAGAGAGGAACATGAACATATCTTAAAGCTTAAGTATGAATGAATTGACACATGTGCTGACCACCCTCTTTCCTTTTGTCAATGTGTAACATCTTAATGCTGATTCCAGTCAGCGTTCCAGTTTGGCTTCCAGCAAAAGTCACAGTAGTGATATGAAATGAATAGAATAATCTAAATAAAATTAATAAGACATATCAGTTTGAAAAGTGACACTTTAATACCCTGAAGTCATGCAAAGTGAAGTCAACCCACACACTGGATAGACGTGAGGCAGGGTGAAAAGGCTAAAAAGGTTCAGTCATCACTGGTGTCACCTCTCTCTAGCTTTGTGAACAGAGAGCTCTTTTGTGCTATGCACAGATGCTTCTGGGAAGTACTGTGGGTCATTACTTATTCTTGGAAGGTTAAATATTCAGATTTTACAGAATTCAACCTCAATGTATATACTCAGCAAATTGATTGTAGATTGAATGTTTCCTTCATATACTTGAGAGGTAAAGTGTATGAAAATAATGTGTTTGCACTCATCTTTAATAAGTTTGTTTAGTAAATAAAGTATTTTTTTTATACAAGATGAAAATATTTAGCTTCATCGTCAGAATTTCCCTTTTAAAAGCCGCAGTATTGTGTTCATTCATAGTGGAGTACTTGTTAATATGCAGAGGTGCATAACACCTATTCATTCAGACCAAGGTGTACCTATCAGTGGGGATTGAACAAGTGTGTATATGATGTTGTGTGTGTACAGGACATAAATAGTGTTGGCAAGCCAATTAATTTGTTTATGAGTGTGCTCAGCGGGCTGTGTGACCTCAGTGCCAGACTGAGTTAGAGTGCATTAAGCAAGCTGATGGCTTCCAAATTAGAATTGGTTTGCATATATACAAAATTTTAAAAGGCAGGGACGGAATTGGAGCAGGTGGACCAGCCCATTTTCATACCAGGCCACCAAATGCCGCTGTCTTTTTCAGAATTTCTTGGTGGTCCCTAGCACTGGCCAAGGTTAGACTCTAAGAGCAATTCTTGATGTCCCTCGTCTCATTGTTTGGGTGAAGGTGGAAAGAATGGATTTATGACTAACACCAGTGTGGTACCATTGTTTTTCATCATTTATCACCTTCTTACTGGCATTTTTCTTTGCCAGTCACTTTTTGTCTCAAATTCTGGCTGTTTAGGAATCCCAAATTCTGTTAAAGAAAAATAGGCTTTGGGAAAGTAACCTTTTAAGGGAACTGATAATGGCTTGGTTCAAGATATACAACATATGTCCAGTTTTAGTTTGTCATGACTAATGGTTTATTGTAGAATGGAAGGAAAATGAATATATTGAATGTATCCACTCATCCATCAATTAGTCAAAGTTTTTCATCCTGTTGAGTCGAATGGGGTTCGAGGTTATTCAAAGAAGGGTCACGCTGGACACACATGATGGACAATGTCATCACAATCCACATGCAATGCCTGCTTTTAATTGTAGATGGAGATCAGAGCACACAGAGAAGAAAATAAAACTTTATGCAGACAGGCTCCAAGTACTCTTTCTTGAAAGGTTTTAACTTTTGGTATACGCCTGCTAATGGCAACATATTTTTAGTGGTTTTTTCTCCCATCTGTAATCTCCACCTATGTACTCTCAAAATCCCTTTCATAGCAGTCTGTCATACATATACCCACACACTGAAAATGTCAAGTTTTATGAAGTTTTATTATTGGAGTGTGCAATAAGGCAGGTCTGTTTAATTCTTTAGGTGAAAGGAGCAACGATCTATTCAAGATCTTTATGTCTAGAGGGAAGTGTCTCAGATGTTTAGTATTAGTTTGACAACGATAAGTTTTCCTCTAGTTCCATTCTGCATTACTGAGCTTGGTGCTGGCCATGGCAATGGTCACATACTGTAGAAAGCAACATGCTTTCTCTCCATGGAAAGGATGAGAAAGACTGCAGTTGCATCAATCTCTAGCTCTGACAGTGTGACGTACACACTGTCAGAGCTGGAGCCACTAACATTAGGCGTCAGTAACAAAGTGTGCCATATATCCAAATAACATCTATGTTAAAGATTTTACATCAACCCTTTTTCAATGTCTAGTTTTTTTTACATTAGATACTTACTTGTGCTTTCTGGGACATAAACATGTCTCTTAATTAATTATAAAAAAAAACATTAAACTAAGAAGTTCTACTTTCATCGCTTGAATTTTTTTTTCAAATTGCCCATCTATAAATGTTGAAGTACACAAACATGTACAATTTGTGCAACAAAAAGTGGTCAACCTTAAATTGTAGTTTGACGTGCCAGTTGATAAGTCTGTTAGCACCAGCTTTGATTGACCCGAGTACACAGGGAACCTATTAAATCTTGATCGACTTGTGCCCGTGTTGTGGCAGTAAATGTAAATATTAGCATTGATTTTCCTCTCATAACTCTGCATGGTCCAGCATTTGGAGAAAGGATGTGTGTGTGAAACTTTAACCATACAAGGAATGACGGTGACAAAGAAGCAGTTCTAATAAAAGTGGTCCTGAATGTTCTACAAGGGACCCAAATTGGGTAACCAAAATAGTAATAAAAAAAATAAAAACAGCATCTAAATTTTCTTGAATGGCACGAGCACACTCTCAGCTTTTGGACAAAATATAACTGACACTGTTTCTATGGGGGCGTGATGGATTGCCTGATTAGGGACCCTGGCAGCAGTATGCCTCACAGATGGCAAATTAAACAGTAGACAGATGCCCCCAGCCTTTCTGCCACCCTACTATTCTCTACACTGGCTTATAACCCCCCCCCCCCATCCTAAGTTGTATTGTGCTCTTTTTACTTCCTTTGCCTGTTATTTTTTCGTCATCTTGGACAATATTGGCCTGCACTAGATATTCATGATTGAATTTAAATAGGAGTTATGCACTCTATGGTTTGATTTGATAGTTTACTGTTAGTTTTTTCCTTTGATTCCCCAAAGTACCTATATACCTTTGTTCCTTTGTCATGTAAACAAAAAGAAGCAGTCACAGACTCACGCACAGAAGGATGTTTTAAACCTACGTGCTTAAATGAAACTCCTGTGTGACCCATTTAGTCTTACTTGAACTTGAGTGTCGTGCAGCTCATAGGGGGCTGTAATGCTGGCCAGTGCTGTCTCCTGCAGAATCATCATCCTTGACAAATCACTTAGGAATGTCACCAGGAACATTGCAAACACCCCACTCACATGTCAGATATACACATGTAACATGACAGAGAACATGAGTTGTACAGTATATATGCTGAGGGGGAGATTGAGGGGAATGCTCTGCAGTCTCAGTTCGGGATAAGCAATTGTAGATAGAAAGTAAGCCCGCCTTCTAACGCACAGCTAATCAAGCTTTGATGCGTTTCCTTGCCTTTTGTTTTTTCTTTTTTCTCCCCGTCTCCATGCTAGGCCTGCTTGTCCAATTACCCTCAAGAACGTCTTTGTTTTATCTCGCTTGACTGAGTGCCTTTTTAAAAATTATTATTTTATTATCATTAATAAAGGCCATCCTCGTTCCAGTAAGTGTTCTCCTCCTTTTAATAGGAAAGGAAGCGTGCTACGGCAAAACAGTATTAACGCAATTGCACTAATGGTTTTTACCTGAGTGTAACTTTCACAGCCTGCTGCCAAAGTGTCCAGTCGCTCCAGTGGTTTGGAAAGCATCTATTATATTCAACTCACAGAGCAATCATGGGATGCAGATGGAGCCAGAGCTCGTCATGTCTAAAGCTTCCTGCAAGTGCCCTTTGTAAATGCCAAAGACAATGACAGGTAGTAGAGAATGCGGCTCCATCTCCGTCTGTATCTGCATGCCTGACCAACCCAGTCGCTGGTGTGTCAATCGTTGAACTCACAGTGAAATGAGCTTTGTAATCCAATGATATCTTGTCAGCTCAAATCTGCTGCTTCTGCTGTGATGTGATGCTTCCTTTCATTTATATATTTATATTCCCCCGTATTTAGAAGGAACGGTTTTAGCAAACACAGTAATGCTGTAAGTACTGTCAGAGATGTATATGCTGAGATTCTTTCTCATTTGATCTTTCTCTGAAGTGTGTCAATTTAGCACAGGTGGATCTGGACTGGTCCCGAACACGCTGATGAAATATATGCACGATTGTCTCATCTTGAAGGTGCTATGATCCATCTGCCATGAGAGCGTTTGTGAGTGGGTGGTGAGTGTGTGTATGTATTATCTTCTTTCATTCCTCCCTCAACTGTCTTACTTATCCTCCTACTTCTGCACGCCTACATGCACTCAGTCTCCTGCTCTTTCCAGACTCTTGAGCCTCCCCATCCCCCGATTTCCCCCTTTCCTCCACATTAGAATTTCTCCCTCCCCATTTCTCCCGTCCACTTTGCCTTTTCTTTCCTGGCCATATTTGTTTTGCCAGGATCGATCAGCAGGTTAATCCTAATACGGGTGGTGAGCTGCTGGCACTCTTGGGTCTGATTGCACACCAATACACACTGGCACATGCAAAGGGTAGTGATGCATATAGCAGAGGGAGCCAAAAGTCTGCCTGTAAGTGGGCCGTTTGGGATCATAGTCTGCTTGAAGCTGCTTATTGCCTATGTGTTTTTTTTGTTTTGTTTTGTTTTTATCATCGTGAGCTTGTCCATTGATATGGTTTCCAAATATCTCATTAGGGTGGTTTTAATAAATAAAAAGAATAAGAATAAGAGTGTTTTTCGTAAATAGACAAGTGTCTGATTCTGGTTCGGAAGCTTTGCCTGGTGGAATGATTTTATATTCCATCAAAATAAAAAGACAGTTTTATTTTGAAAAAAAATAGGGAGTAATTGACATTGTTTAGAATTTAATACTCCCAAATTGCTTATTTTGAAAAAATAAATTATTACAGACTACGAAAGAAACCGGTAAAACTATTAAATCAAACTACAGTAAAGCTTAAAGGAAATCATATCAAAGCTACTCATTTTAATGTCAAAGACAGTATTGTTGTTGTATTTAAAGGAGAGAGACTCTTTAGTCATCTGAGTTTATGTAACCTGTCACAGACTTTGGCACATCATCGTATAGTGCTGTGCTTATAAGTAGACTCAGGTGGAGGACCAGCCAGCAGCCACTGGCTATTTTTGCTTTTCGCCTGGTGAAGTCTTTATAGAGTTTCTCTGTCTTCCGCTGCTCCTTTCCTTTTTACTTTTATACATTGGCTCTATGGAATTGATTTCTACTGCCTGTCTGCTGCCTTTGTGAGCAATGCACATGCTTGGGAGAAGGCAAAAAAAACAGAAATGGAAGGCCCTATTTTTCCTTAAAGGAGGGTTTCGCTCTGCTCCCTCGAAGAATGCTTTTCGTGCTCACCCCTTCCATTTTTTTTGGACAAGAACAGAGAGAATATGTGGGCACAAAGGCATCATGTTCAGTCTGGTGGGGTTAGGTGGAGGATGCTGAGGAGATGAGCAGCCTTCAACCCACATAATCAATTGCGCAGCAGAAAACGTCTTCACTGTACTAAATGATAACACACCTTGAGAGGCTTAGCCTCTGACATGAGAAAAAGATAGCTGCATGAAAGTACTGTCGTGGGAGATATAAACATATTTTTGACAGTCAGTCCAAAGTCGACTCTATCATCTCATGTAGGCTCACTCTGCCTTTGGGGGCAGGGCTGTTTTTTCCTCATGTGCTTTTGTGTTCTAAAGACAAAATTGTTTTGCTGTTTCTAATGTAATGTATTTTTCTTCTGAGAAAGTGCTGGTGTTATCCTTCGTCTCGGTTTGTGATGTCTTTAATCCTTTTTTATGAAGTTATTTCCAATCCTCCTATGAACTTTTTTCATGGTGCATGAATTTACAAATAGATTAAATACATATGATGTGCCTCCAATATCTAACTAAATCTATAAATACTGTTCAATAGATTTTTTTTCCCATTAAATGAAAGTAAGCATAGTAGGTTTAGTTCAACTTAAGTTGAGTTCACTGTTTTTATAATAAAACAGAAGGAAAAGTTTCAGAATATTTATATTTGGGAAAGGGAAGGTAAATATGGAAATTATTATTATTATTATAAAATAAAAAAATACATTTATGCGTGTCATTGAATTTTATGGACAGAAACATTTATTTAGGTTTGGAACATGTTTTTTTTCCCATAAAGTAAACCCAGCCAGCATGTGAGATAGACTTATAGTGAATGTACATATTGAACATTGTGTGTTAAGACTGGATATTTGTTCGTACACGAAGTCTCTCTTTTATTATCACGAAAAGGAAGTTTTAGAATGGCTAATGGTTTTGTGGAAGTATTGTGTAATGTGTATGTGTGTAACATGGTGTATCTTCGGTATGTCTGCTCATTTTTGTCTTTTGTGTGGGATTGTAATTCTTGTGGGAGGGAAAGCTCTATTAAATGTCAGCCAAAAAGTGCTGACAGCACAGTCACATCTTTAAGGTCCTCTAGTGTTGAGACATTTTGAGTGAAAAGGCATTTAACTGAAGCTAACTAATGCTTCTGTACTTTGCCTTCACTTATCTTTTTTTTCCACGTTCACAAACATACTGGATCTCTAAATCTTCCATCTCGAAATGTAAAATGTTTCCGATTTTTCAGTATGTGTTGTCTCTGTTTCATACTGTACCATCTGACATCAAATTCTGAAGTTTGATCTGGACTTTCCAGCTCCCCGCTGTCCTGGAGAAGAGGCTAATTCTTTCTCAAAGTCATTGTGGGGAATTTTGGAGGTGGAAGGTTGGACATAACTGTGACTGGCTTGATCTAGGGTCCTTGACTTTGGTTCACTGCCATCTTTGTAGTTTGACTTCCAGTTGACTTCCACTCCAGATGTTCCCAGTTATAAGCCGTTATGTGTGTGTGTGTTTGTGTGTGTGTGTGTGTGTGTGTCTGCATAGTTGAATTGTCACTGTGGATGAGACCATATGCAAAATATGTGTGAAGATGTTGTATGTGAGATTTTTTTTTCTGCTGTCTCATTATCACCTTTCATTAATTTATTCTGATTTCCCAGTCAAGTTCCGTCAAATAACCAAAGCACAAAAATGCCCCATATGGTCCTAACAAATAGGCAATAATTTCCCCAATCACCAAAGAGCCTAGCCACCATTTCACCTTCAAATATCATGGATGTTAAAAAGAAGCTGACAAACCATCTGTCATAAATTAGGTAAAACAAAGTTTAATACCAAGAAAAGGCTCATTATTGTGCAGACAGAACAATGATTTCACCATTTTGATCATTTTACACTCATGTTCCTGTTGTGCACAGGACCATGCTTTGCATAAAAGTTCTCTGCAGGCAGTTTTTCCAAGTCTGCTCTGTGCAAACATCTGTGTAAGGTGGTTTTGAATGAGGTTTACTTAATATTAGTTTACTTTACCTATTCATTTAAAAAAGAAGCAACTGAGGCATTTGAGTGACAAATTAATGAAAATTGAATCAATTAAAAAGTCTTCGATTTTTTTTATTGAATTTGAACAGTTTACAGGCTTTAGTCCAGTTTGTTGAAGCTAGTTTTTTTTATTTTATTTGACTAAACTTGAAGACAACTTATTCAGTGGTAAGCTTTAGTACATAAGTGTACTTCAGTCAACAATATTAAGCATTCGCTCTCTGCATGTTTAGACCCTAACAGTGTGAGTGACCCTCTCCTCTTCCTGCTTCTCTCTTATCATTTCAGCATCTATGGTTGCTCTGAGGGCAGGTCAGGTCAGCTCCTGCTGTGCTGACCTCACTGCCTCCTTATTAAAGGCAACACGTTCAGAACATGGACATCAAAAATAGTATTTTACATTGACTTAATAAGCCATCCAAGATAGGCTGGCTGGACAAAGTTTACTTTTTCATTGCTACCAAATCCCTTTTGCTCTCAAAGGAAATGCTTGTGACTTGATTTCCAGGGCCACAGTATGCTTTTGTGAGAGGCATATATGTGTGATTTTGTTCCTTCCCAGGCTGTACGTACCATGTCCCATTGAGTATGCATTTTTTTCACATGTAGATATATATTTCAGAAATTGGGGGTTATTGCATATGAATGCTTTTTGTGTTATATTGTTAGTGGTATACAATTATGTAAACGCTATCTGCAGACATTACCAGCAGGTATACTCAATTAAGTTTTGGGTCTCTGTGCAAACTGTGAATCACGATACATGGGTCTAATAATGTGTGGTGAATGTGTTCCTATGTGTGTGTTGTGGAAATGGGGGATTTCTGTGAGATCCAGATAAGCAGATGGATAGAGATTAAATGAGTTAGACATAGTCCATTGGGTGTGGTGGAGAGGTTTGCCTTAAACAATACTCCCCCCAGACATTTACTCATGCCGTGCTTGCATAAATGCATTTTTGATTCCCATTGACTCTGAACTGCAGTTCATTCAGCACCCTGCAATCCACTTCCCTCTTTTTCTCCCTCTCTTTTTTATTGCATGCCATCAACAGTGGGGAAACAGACCCAGCTGCTGCTGTGATGCCACTCATAGCCAATGCGCCCTGACAGATTCCAATTAAGTTGGAAAATGTAACGTATGAATATTAGAAAGTACTTTGACACAAACATCATCCCCGCTCTATTGTTGTTTAATGCACGTTTGTATTTGAGTAGTGGTGGGATGGTGGGGTCTCCGATGGTCTATCATTTTCATGAAATTTATTTCTCCACTCCCTCTCTTTTCCCTCTGTCTCCTGGCTCCCCCTCTCCCCTCAGGCTGTTTCTTAACAGTTGTAAATATTCCCCTCCAACCACTGATAAACTCTCATTTAAGGCCTACGATGTGGTTTTGTCATTCATTGCAGTTCTGTTTGGCTGCACATGCTCATTCACAGAAACTTTGATGTGCAGGGAAGATAAATGGAGATTTGACAAAGAATAAAAACATTCCATCATGTCTAATATCCACCTTCAATATGCACTCTATTAATGATATTTTTCAAGATTTAGAGTCTAATATTTCAGAAAACAAATATTTCCTTAAGTTCACCAGGTTTAAGTTTAAACCTAGGTTGTCTGCAGTAGTGTTTGTATGTCTCTTTGTTTAAGACTGAACTTCAAACCTCATTACTGCCAGCTCGGTGACAGTTACATTAGCTCATGGCTCAGCCGGACAGTTTCATTCCAAGACACTTCCGTCGCCCCTGTGCTGAATGAGAGCATTTCTCTGAACTGCCAACTCTTGCAAGAGCGCATGCTTAAGTCTGTGTGTGTGTCCCCAACTGTTATAGCCATGAGGCAGAGCCAAGGTTCCATCACTGGACTACAGACCATGTGTGTGACCTCATCTCAACCTGGCACCCAGTGTTATTTCAGATGGCGGAGGAAAGATTGCCAATCTTATTGTCTATCTGTTAGCGAGGAGACCATTTGTTCCCTTTTATTCACTCAACTGTGTTTTGTACTCAGTTTGAAAAATATTATTGAGGAAAATAATAATAATAATAATAATAATAATAATAATAATAATAATAATAA